>CM076575.1:136147827-136403759 GCA_034641835.2 Pinus albicaulis
TTGATCTTCATGAGTTTCCTGAAGTTTTCATCTGCTTCTGTGTATCTTACAAAAATTGGATTGACCACAAAAAAGTGTTTTATCTCATGTTGTAAATAAAATAGATTTTCAATGCTTTTGTGAAAAACGTTACTTGTTGGAATCCCTTTCCAATCTAATTTTTTCACCTATTCTTTGAAAAATTCCCTATTTTTTTATCATAATCTTTTTGTTTCATCAATTTATCATTGATTACAAGAAGATTAGGAAGTCCTTTTTGCTTGAAAATGTCAAATTTCACCACGAATCTTGTGATGGCTACATCCATATTTTGGCACTTTTCTTCCAACTATTTCATCAGGTTCTTCTTGGAAATTAATTTTCTTACCTCTAGTATGGTTTCTGTCCTGTCTGTTATTCCTATTTCATCCAATTCCTGCTTATTTTTAGAGTTGAGGAATTTGATAATTTCCAATGCTTCTTCAGATTTGGTGCCCAATTCATCTTCGGTCTTATGTATTTCTTCTATAGCTCCTTTTAGCAAGTCCTTATGTTCATAGATCACTTTTATTGATGGCCAAGTACCATTGACTAATTCAATGATATTGGTCCATACCTGATTTTTGATATGTGCCATTAGCTCTTTTAAGGTCAACTCTGTTTCCAACTTCTTTAACTGTTCAGTCAATCTCTTATCTTTTTTCTCTTCAGTTTTAGCATTGATCTCTGCTAATTTGTGGCATCTTCAATAATCTTGATTTTAACCTTTAATCTATTGATTTCATTAGTTTTTACGGACATTTCTTCCATTGCCTTTATTAATTTCCTGGCCTCATCTGGCTGTTGAACTGCTGAAGTAGAAGACTCAGTGGCAGAAGTGGTAGATGAAGTGACTGGCACTGCTTGTGGCCAATGGAACCTTTGGAGCCAATTCTTCTACTAAAGTGGATGGGACTGCTAGTGTCACCACATGAATTATAGTAGGAGAGAAATTTTGGGTTTTTGCAGCTTCTTTTTCTTGGACTAGTTTTTCCATCTCAATCTCCATCTCTTTGACTTTTTTTGTCATTTTTAATATGAGACTCATCATCTTATCATTTTTATTTTCTTCCTATACAATTTCCTTAGCTTGTGGATGCTCTATAGGAGGTAATTTCAATTGTTTTCTGAGTGCTACAATATCAACATTTTTCTTTTTTACTATTTCTTCTACAACTTTCACATTAGAAGGGTCATAACCCACTTCAATAAATAATTCTTCTAAAGACTTGATTCTAGTGTCTTTGGCATAGGATGAAGCTTTTTCAACCTTGAGTTGATCTTTCATATTTTTCAAAGCATTCATGAGCTTTTAAACACTCATTTCTTTTGTGGTCATTGTAGAATATAGCATTTCTGAGCTTTTCTTGTGGAATTCAATGTGGTCCAAGGGGTGAATTTCTTGGACTGATACTTCAAAATCAACCTTTTTATAGTTAGCTGCTATTTAAGTTGTTTTCATTGTAGGTTGAAGTACTGACATCAAAAATTTCTTATTTGTATAATCAAAGGTTGAAAGCAGCCTATTTTGAACCCCTGGAGTCTGCTTCAAGTATTGAGAATAGATTTCATTCTCGATTTCCTCATTTTTGGCTTTAATCTCTTTATACTTCTCTTTTATATCCATATTTTTATCCTCTGCCTATTTTGATGAAGATACTTCCACACTTTGTTGTTTCTGAATCAATTGTGTGTTGGAAGTAGCAATTTCCTACTAATTTTCAATATCGATGGGAGGCACAGTGTTTTTATCTGGAACCTCTGTATCTATAACCTCAATTGTTTCATTTTCTTTATCTGCTGGATTGATCTTTATTTTATTGTTGTACCTGAGTTTGAATCTATTTTCTGTGGTGGTTCTAGCAGTATATGAACCTTCTTCCCTTTTTCCTTTTGTACCTCTATCCTCTTGAGATGATGTTTGCAGAATGTGACTAGTATCACTCTCCTGAATAGCTTCTACCAATGTATTTTATAACCATTCATATTGGTTAGAAAACTTCTCAATGTCAGGCTTTTTTTCATGAACATATGGGGTTAATTTACATTTTATCCTCATCTTGTTAATTATAATATATGGATCATAATACCAAAGGAAACTTTCACTGAACTTATACTCTAACATCTGCTTCGTTTCCTCTGCACCTGCTTCTCTTCTATTGCATATGAAGGGACCCACTTGGTTTTCCAATTTAAACTAAGTTTTCCTTTTAGCAGCCAAGAATTTTGTTGAATCTGAATTCAGGATCTATCTAATATATTCTAAGGCAAAAAATCTCATGGGTAAATATTTTGGCAACTTATAGGGAATGAGATTTGACCCATAAAATCTAACTTCAGTGTGATTTTGGTATAAATACCAATCCCCTGTTCTGCTCTGTTCTGATAACTGTAAAACCTACTTAATTTCGTCATTGATTCTAGGTTGCACACTATTTTTAAGAATATTTACTAATGGATGGATAAAACAGTCTATAAATTCTGCATATGTGAACTCAGTTGACTCCTTTCTAATTAAGGAAGTCCAAACAATAATAGAATGTTCATTTCCCTCTACATCCATCTTTTGAAGAGTTATTGGAAACTTATCTGACTGAAAGTAGAGGAACATATGGAAGAGAAATGAGGTGTATGTAAAAACACCTTCAGTAGGAAGTTTAACAAGTTGTGCATGAATGTTATCAGCAATATACTCAGCAAAATTATAGATGACTGCATGGGGCTAACCAGGCACAAAGATGGATAGAAAACCAAGTATAGATGCATCTGTATGTTCATCAGTAAAGTAACCAAGAATAAAGGACAACATTGAGATAATGTGTCTTGTTCCTTCTGGAAATTTGGAAGATGAATATGCAGGGTTAAGCTTGGGGATTTCTACATATGAGGGCATAAATGTTTGAAATATTTGAAATATTTTGGGATTCCAAATAGGACTTTGTCAGAACTTCAATGGACAAAGGGACTACATTGGGGTCAGGCTACAAATGAAGCATTTGGTTTATGGATTCAGATGTTATTGTGAACAAACCTACTTTTTCAACATTGATAATTGCTCTTTGATCTGGGGAATAATGATTTTTTCATAATCTGATGGCCTCAGGGCATTGATGGGTGTGGGGAACAACATACTTGGGGAAATTAGACTCCCAAATAAGCACATCATCTACTTGGTCCAAATATTTTTCATGGCTCCAGTAATGGAGCTCAAGAAGGTTATATTTAGTTACTGGACTAATGATTTTATAGTCTACATCAGCCAATGGGGTATGTTCAACATCTACAATAGGAGGTTGTAGTGGATTGATGACAATTGTGCTTTTATATGCCATTGAAAACAATTTTAACCCTTTTTTATCTTAAAAAATCTGTTTGTATGTTTTAACACACTTCTGTAAGATTAAACTATTTACAGAAGGTCCTTTTAGTATAACAGAGGTTTCTTTTGGACTGCAACAGATAAAATTTGGGTTTCTTTGCCTCAAATTATCAATTTTTCTTTGAAAACCAATTTCTTAACCTTTAACAGACTCAGGAAAGGCTAACAAGGGTTTACTGCAGATTTATTTCATTAAATAGTCCTAAAACATCCAAATTTATGCACAAAGGGCTTCTGAGCACTGTAAAAAGGCTTTGAATTACTCAAAAGGCTTCTAAAGTTCTGCAGATGGTTAAATCAATCAGATTTTTCTTAAAAAACAAATTACAGCTTTCAGAAACTATGAAATTCTCAAGGTTTGCAGCAAGGATGCATATATGAGGAAATATGGCTATTCCTTAGGAAAATGGGCTTTAAAAGGTTTGAATTCAAGAGTATACTTCTTTTCAGATAGAGGGATAGGTATTTTTCCTAAAAAAATACCTGTGATTTTAGGAATTTGATGCGGAAAGACGGTTTGCTGGGTATTGAAAGCCTTCAAAAGCTTGTCGTGGTCATTATATATAGTTTGAAGACTTCTGAGTGATTGCAGCAGTTGATTTGGTTGAATTTTGTTGGTTTATGAGTTGAAACAGGGGCGACAATGCATTCTTCTCGTTCTAGAGAGGTTTTTCGAGAAAAAGGTAACAAAAATCTTGAAATAAGCGTATTCTGTTATTTTATAAAGATTTTGAGTTTTAAACAATGTTTGCATTTAATACTAGTCAATTCAAATCGAGAGCGGTTTTTAGGTGTGGGGTTGATTCACCACTGAGCGGTTATCACATGGTTTAAAGGCGATAAACGATATTTCTTGAATGGATGCGATCCAATACTTTCGCGACGCATGGAGGAGAGAGAACGGGAGAAAACAACTTATATCGCAAATCTTATTTTATTTCACAGTCGCACTATTAAATTTTCGATGGGAGATCTAGGCCTTTGGATTTGGCGAGCAGATGCGAACAACTAGGACTAGTCAATGTAGTTGCGAGGTAATGAGCATGGGGCCCAATAGTTATTTTATGTGGCGGGTTGAATTTATACGTTAAAACAATGATTTAGCATAAAGTTTAAGTTTGAAGGGATAGGAAGATAAGCGGGTTTTAATGTTTCTACATAGAAAATGTAATGCATGTAGGTGTAATGTAAACATTAGGCAGGTTATTTATATAAAGGGATGCTTTTAATCTATGGGGAGTGGGGACAATATCACGTGGGAAAATAAACATAGGTTAAAAAGTTAAATGTGGGTTGGGTTAATTTAATAAACAATGAATTAATATAATATGGGATGGAAGGTTTATAAAGGGGAGTTAATACATCAAGTTAACATGTTAATATGAAACGAATGTAGGAATAACAAATACACTAAGTAAAGTGTAATGTATGTCTTTTGGGCAGGATTTCCATAGTGGTGGCCCCATATTTAATATTTCACACTTATACTTAGGAAATTAGCATTTTTTGGGTTTTTTGAATGAAATGAGAATTAATTAAATGGGTTTTTACCTTTCCTGAGTAAAAATGTGTTTTAACTTAGGAAAAGGGGTTTTAGTAGGGAAAAATGAGTGATGTTAAGGGAAAGGTTTTTTTATGAAGGGGAAAGGTTTTAATGAGTTGGAATATAATACCTTGATGCCAATTAGTCATTAAGATGTGGGTCCGGTCCCACCAGAAGTCAGAAAATGCTCTGAGTCTTTATAATTGATGGATTTTAGTACTAGAACTCATTGTGGGGAGAGAAATTAGTAATATGCCAGATGATGTTTATCCATGCCTTGTGAAACTTCTTTCTTCCTACCCATCATTTATTCTACCATTTTTTCCTTTATTTGCATGGGTGCATTTGAGCTTGCAAACCCTAATCCATTTTTCTTTTTAAAATAGGAAACTATCTAATTCTAACCTTATTTCATACAAGGGCTCAGATTAAACTGTTGATCTCCTCATTTATTCTCTAACTATCTACTAATTTTCCAAGATTATACTGTTTGGAAAAATTGTTATTCTCTATATATAAACATGAAATTTAAAGCATGAAAAAGTCAAGATTATATTATTTAACTCATCATGGACTATGGCATTTTGAACAAGCTGCACATAATCATTTATTTTGCAGTAAAAAGTAATTAGTAGTGGAATTTTGACTTGCATCACTTTCATGTCTTATTCTTATCACTTTTTGTTTGGGGCCCATTTTTTCTGTTCTTTTTGATATTTTTATTTTCAAGTCCTTTGATTTTTCTTTTAGGACATTTACCCTATTTTCATCTTTTATTTTCTAATATGGGAAAACAACTTGCAAAAAGAAAAGTATGTACATATTACAAGACTAATCAAATTCAATTAAAAATTATGAATCCTATTTTTATAGGACCCTAACACTTCCTTTTTTTTCATTGACTTTATTTCTCCTAACATTTTTTTCTTTAAGTTTTTCTATTACAACCATAAGAGGAATGTCATCTTCTGAAGGTTGCTCCGCTTGTAGAGGTAAGTCATTACTAGGGCTTGTAGGTAGTTTCCTCCTACCTCTTGATTTTATTGTTGGACTCTTCCTGTTCCACTTCCTGAAAGTGATTTCTAATTCAGAAACTTTCCCAGTTATCCCCTTTGGTTTTAAGGTGGCCTTCAATTAACATATTTATTAAACCATGATGATATATGGTGTTTTCAATAAACTGTATTTTCTTCTGAGGATTATTGGCCATTTTCTTCAGACTTTGGAGTAAGAAATAAGGCAAATTGATTTCATTACCCTCAAGGAAATGCATCATTAAACGCACATGATAGAAAAACATGTTTCCAAATCTGCCCTCACAGGTAATAAATTTCTGAATGATCATCAACAAATTTCTCCACTTATTTTTAAGAGCTGAAACGGGAATGCCTTTCTTAAAGACTGAAGTATCCATACCTGCGTTTTTGAAAAATGTTTTCCATCCACTTTCTTCAATTCCTCTGCTTTTGAACCATTTTTCACCAGCTTTGGGTAGGCCAATCATTTCTGCTATGAATGATTATGTTAATACCATTTTTATATCCCCAATTTCCACCTCGACTCCATCGGATGCTCGAGCAAAAGATTTGGTAACTTCTTTATCATGGTCATTGAATTTTTCTATGAACTCCAACCATTGCGCTTGATGTGTCATTTTCCAAACTTGATGGTAACCTTCCATAAGTCTGTTGAACCCTTAGTTAAACTGAGAGGGGGGGCAGTTTAACACATACATGGACTTTTAAAACTTTTCCCTTAAATCTTATTTACACCTTTATTTCATGGTCAACTTAATATGTGAGCAATATTAATTTGTGAGCAGCAAGTATCAAGCAGATTTGTTAATGTATCAACAGTCTTAATATGCAAGCAACATGTATTAAGAAAATTAGATAAACCACATCAACACATAGACATTATACACCGAGACACCAGATATAAGTGGAAACCCATAAAGGGAGAAAACCACATCTTATTATTGTTGTGATGCAAATGCAAGCTCCAACTCCCTCTCACCACTGATTTTCTGTAGGCACCAACCTATAGGAGGCTCCTACCTCAATTCTGCAAGCTACAACTTGCAAGGAAGCTCCAACTCCCATCAATTTTCTGTAGGAACCAACCTACAGGAGGCTCCAACCTCAGTCAGCTACAACTGACATTTTATCAAGCTACAACTTGATGTGGAAGCACCAACTTCCATCTATTTTCTGCAGGCTACAACCTACAGGAGGCTCCTACCTCAGTCAGCTACAACTAACATCTATCAAGCTACAACTTGATAGGGAAGCTCCAACTTCCTTACTCTTTCAAAAGAAAACACTTGCTGATTTACCTTGGATATCACCGGGTTTCGTACCTTCTCTTCCGCTATTCATCGCCCTCATATTAGCTCCCGTATCATCTCTCGCTCACCCTCCTTCTTCTCCTCGCTTCTCAAACCTCCTCCTTCTTCATATCTTTTTCTCAATTTTCATACTCTACATTCTCTATATCACACTCCTCCAACCCTCTTGCAGCTTTCTTATTTTATTCAACTCTCTTCAATTCTGCTGCACACTCTCTTCTTCTCTCACTTTATTTTCGTAACCTTCTACCCTTGGATATTATCCTGTTTTATACAAAATAGCTTCATGGCTATTTGTATTCTACTGGGAATACGAAATGGACAGCCACATCTCTTTGCCTTCTGCCTTCTCATCTCTTTTATCCGCTCATTCAGAAAATATAACTCTAGGTACCAATTTAAAATTACAGTGGGATATTTGTTCTCTTCCAGAGACTTGCCAATGCATCACAAACAATAAAAACAATTAAAACATTTACATTCGAATTACAATGTGAACACCATCTCAACTCATTTAGTCTTTTGAATCGCTACACATTTGTCTTTTCTTTGGCTATCTTTGTCTTTTCTGTGACTGTGTTTTATCTCCTTTCGGCTCTGTTTGTTTTTCTGTCCTCTATGGGGGTGTAACTGCTGCATACGCGTAACTGTGCCTTTTAAATAAATAAAATGCAATTGCTGACTTTTAAATCAGGGCAATTCCAACCCTTTTCATGCCACGAGTGTCTTGTTGATGTGGCGAGTTCCGCAAGCCGGAACATACATATATCACAATTGTATTACATTAATAACGCTCTCCCGCCGAGTCGAGGCTCGGTGGGCTCATGCACCATGTGACATATTTTATCACTATCGCAAACATCGTTTATCCCATTTCATTACACAAGCTACCTTTTATTATGCCTTTAAATCAATTATTGGCGTATATAATAAAACCTGTTTAAAACATATAAAAACTCCTTGCGGGCCCTCTTGCCAATTTTCTCGATGCAATATATTTCTCCTCCGATTGCGATTGGTTGCTCCTGCTCCGATTGTGATTGACCACTATTCATTTTGATATGCCGATTGCGATTGAATCCTTTGCGCTTGTTCCGATTACGATTGATCGCAATCGCAACTTCGAATGCTCTGATGCGATTGACCTCTCCTGCTTCGATTGCGATTGATCACTGTTCACTGCATTTTGCTGATGCGATTAGACCTGGAACTCAAGTTGTATATGAGTTTTAGTTTATATACCAATCGGGTCCGGACTTCCAATCGCAATCGCAACTCATATATTCTCCGATGCGATTGACGAGTGCCGATGTGATTAGAGCATGGAACTGAAACATTTGTTAATCATAATTTATAAGTCCATCGGGTCCAGGACTTCCAATCACAATCGCAAATCTTTGTTGCATGTTCCGATGCTCTTATAATCTCCGATGCGATTAGGCCGGAATTCAAATATATATTAACCATTGTTTATACACCCATCGGGTCCGGGCTTCAATCACAATCGCAAGTATTTGGTTGGATGTTCCGATTGGCCTATACTGCGATGCTCCGATGTGATTGGGGACGGGTCCAATTTAAATTACGTGCTTCGCTTAAATATATTAATGTATATGCCTTGACTATTGTTTATATGATGCGCTTCACACATATATATAACAGATAAATATGTATACATTGCCAATGGGTCATGCGATTCCCAAAATAATATTTGTTTTATATTATATGTATAACGCTGGTTGGAGTGTGTGATTCCCGGAGTATGGTTATGTATTATATGCATTACATTGCCGCTGGAGTATACGATTCCTGGAATTTATGTGCCTCTGTTGTGCTAACGCCTCTGCCTCTGCTGTGCTAACTCCTCTGCCTCTGCTACTGTGACAACTGCTCTGCCTCTCCCTGTCTCCTTTATATTCACTTCCACTGCCTCTGGCTATCTCCTTTGCTGTCTCCTTTTCCTGTCTCTGCTATCTCTTCTTCTTGTCTAATGCTGCTCCTTGCTTCTTCAAATGGTCCTGTCTCTACTTCTCTTTGTTGCCCTGCTTCTTCTTTTTGCTGCTTCTGCTACTCGACCTCTGCCTCTGCCTTTGCTATACCTCTGTTCTTTGCCTATCTCTGCATCTGTTGCCTTCTTTGCACTACATTTCTTAAGTTCAACTCTTTTATACATTACGTTGCCTCTGCTTCTATTCACTGTCTCTGCTTTGTCTGCTGCCTCAGTTCCTTATCTGTCTTGCTTCTTTTGATACCTTGCTACCTCTTCTTATGCTTTCTCTGCTCCTTGGCTGATGTTTCAAGTGCTCCTCCTTTGTCATCTCCTTTGCCTTATTGCTGGTTCAGGTGCTGCTCCTTTGTTCTCCTTTGCCATCAATGACAACATTTCCAACAGTCTCCACCTTTGGCATTGATGGCAACACATCCACCGATAATCCAATGCTTCCTCCAGAACTTCCTCTGTCTAGCTTCTTTTAGAAAAAATTTTCTTCTATTTCTTGCTTTTCCTCCCCCTTTTGACATCAATGGCGAAGGGTTGCACATTTCTCAGTGTTGATTCTTTCTTTGCATTTCTTCTCTCTGAGATGTGTTTAGGCCTTCTTCTTCTGACTGTGTACCTTGCTACTCCAAACTGGTGCATAAGGGTTGCTGAGAGAACACTTTTGAGAATTTTTGAACTTGTATATACACATTAAGTCGATATCATTCCAAAGCATAGACTCCTTGCACTTGTATAGAGAGTAAGTGATGACAGATATATTTAATCAGACTTGTATAATAAGAGATGCATTATTGGATCAAGACTTAAATATTGTGAATGCTCCAAGTGACATATCAGGCTTGCTTCAGCTATACTTCAGTATATATCTGATGTAGTGCGCCAATACCTTTCTATTGAGGAAGATTGTATATGGAATAAGTCTTCTTCTGCAATAGACATCTGCAGTACCACACTTGTTCAATTGTGATGAAGACAATATATCCTTTATTGTTGCGGTACACCTTTCCTTCCGGTTGGTGATGATATGACTTAGGATGTTGATATTATCCTTAATAGTTGAAAATTCTTGTTAGAGATGTGATCAATGATTTAACCAAAATTTGATCTAAGAGATCAAATGCCTTTACTTCTTGCATAATGTACTTTCAGAACAAAACCTTGAGGTAGGATGCATTCAATGTATTGTTCAACCTCACTTATCAACCGTGCATTTTTCTTTATGACATAAGGGGGTATGTATGTCAATCTCTCTTTAAAGGTGGATTACCAGCAAATCCTTTGTGCTGAAGTAGTATTAAAAAAAACTTTTGAGCTTCAGACGGTAATCACAGCTAGCCCTTTATTCTTCAGATACTTTGACTGTTCTATCAAGATGAACTTCCACACGAGCATATTCAAGATGTTTAATTGAAAACTCAGCAAACATACTTCACACAGTTTTGTAACTGATCTTAAGAAAGAGGCCTTGAAGATATACATGTACCAAATTTAGGAATGCATGCAATTATATATATAGAAGAAGATATTGCTTCAATGCTCAATATACTACTTCAAGTGTAAGCAAGATAATGTTACTTTTTCTCTGCTACTGACCTTTTCATGCTGAATGCAAATAATACTGGGAATATTACCCTGAGGTTCTTTTGCCATAATTCTTTGATCCTGTGGACCTGTATCATACTACTGCTCCACTGATAATGCTTGGTAATCTGTTGATAAGCATGCTACTTGTACCTAAACACTAATTGATATTCTTTGATAAACCATGCAGAGATTTCACTTTATCTTGCACATGAACCCATAATTAAGACATCCTTCATAAATTCTACTATTGAGCTTTCCACTGTTCACAACAATAGTCATCAATATCCTGAAACTTATCTTATCATTATTAATCATTTTCTTATTCTGCCATTCTGTTCAAGGAATGTCACTGCATTTTCTTTTCTAGAACTGCTCCAGAATCATTGTTGCTTTACATACAATTCAATTGTTTTAACATAATGAACTTCAGGAAGACATCCTCAATTTCTTTGCTTGGAATCTTCACGAGCAGAACACTCAGAGATTTGTCACATATTTGACTTCATTCCTCCAAGGGACATTTTCGTAGATGAAGGAAGTAAGGATATTAATGATGACATACACTTTTCTTACTCATTCTTCTTAATGTGTTTCATTGTCAATTCTAGCAATATCATGTACAAATTGATCATCATTTAAGGTATTGATGTCTTCTCTCTATTACCATGACTGCTTCCTGTCTTTTCTTCTTTCATTACTCTGTCAGTTACTTAATACTTCAGATGATCTTCTTCCTCTATAGTCTTCTTTTAGAAAAAAATTTCTTTCCCTTCTTGATCTTATAACTGTTTTCATTCGAAGGAGCTCTTCTTAGACTACTTTCATGGGGTCTATATATGAACTGCTCTCCCCCTGGGATGTTGCTTCATATTTGTCACTAGATGGATTTGAGTTTTGTTTCCTAGAGCAGCTCCCCCTGAGACTATGAAGGATTCATTATGTTATTGAGGTAATAGGCTCCCCCTTTCTCTTTTCCTTCCATACTTTATTGGGGTTCTTCATAATGTCTGCACTTCTTTTAAATTCATAGTTTTGTTTGATTTGCTTTGATCCCATCATTTGTCTAGAGTTCTTTAATGTATATGGCAGATTGCAGTCTTTTGCTTTGTGACCAAGTTTGAGGCATACATAACATCTTATTTGACCAATATGTATTTGAGTTGATGTATAATATTTTGTTTCTCTTCTTGGATATATTTTACAATCAACAATTTTATGTCCAAAATTATTGCATGCATAACAATAGCCATGGAAATGATTTGTGTACCTGGTGAAAGATTGTTCTTTCCATTTTCTTGCTTGAGGGATTCTTCTCTTTTGCTGCATCCTTTGTTGATTGGATTGGATTGGCTTTGTCTTGCAATATGTTGCATTATGTCCTTGTTTGTGGCAGGAAAAACATGTGCTATTTTTCATAGGAGGGAGGAACCTCCTTTGACATCTTCCGAATTTTTTAAATACATCCTTAGGAGCATATGAGCCTTCAGCAATTGATTGTTTCATCTTCTCATTCTCTGTTCTTTCATTTTGCTGCTTGATTCTATTTGTTTCTCTGCAACTCATTTTCTTGCTAGATTCTATTTTTGTAGGAATCTGCTGAGTTGCTTTATTATCTTTTATAGCCTTCACAAAGATAATTTTCTTGTTATCTTCTACCTTGGGCTTACTAGTTTCTCCTTCATATCCTATCCTAGCCTTTATGAGAGGTGACCTTTGTGCATTTAGAATCTGATCCAACTGTTCAGAGCCTTTCATTAGAGGTGTATTCATTAATAGTTCTCTTTGGGCTTTTTCTAAGTTATTTCTTAGGCTCACTACTTCTTCTTCCAATCTTTCACATTCCTGACTTTTCTCTCTCATTTGTTGTAGCAGAGTGTCTTCAACTTTCTTTGCCTCTTCAATCTGTGTCTTCAGGAAAATAATTTCTTTTCTGTCTTCATATTCTTTCTCATCACATATTTGTACCAATCTCTTAAGGTCTTTGTTTTCATTCTTCAATTTTTCTATTTCAGTCAGAGCTGTGTCAAGTTTGGCTTTTTCTTCTGCTGCGATTTCTTCATGGCTCTTAATACCATTGACACTAGCAGGTACCTCATTTGATTGAACATCTTCTTTTTGACATGAATTTTTCTTCTTCTTGATTCTCTTCTCCTTCTTGACAATGCAATCCTCGGTGTCTACTCCATGGATGAAATGCAATCTGTCCTAGATTTCTTTTGCAGAGTCTAGATCCATTATCAACTCAAGGTCCTTGTTATGAAGACTGTCATATATCACACATTTTGCCTTGGCATTCCTCTGTTGTTCTTTCACCGTGGGGGAGTCTGTGAAATAACCATCACATACAAGCTTCCATACTTCAGGTTCATAAGCCAATAATCATGTTTTAACCTTATCTCTCCATTCAGGAAAGTTTGTTGTATTTAACACAGACACATTTTGATAGTCCATGACTTAACCAGATCTCCTTCAAGCTATTAAGCTTACACCAAAGGAACCTGCTCTGATACCAATTGTTGAACCCTTAGTTAAACTGAGAGGGGGGGGTGAATCAGTTTAACACATACATGGACTTTTAAAACTTTTCCCTTAAATCTTAATTACACCTTTATTTCATGGTCAACTTAATATGTGTGCAATCTTAATTTGTGAGCAGCAAGTATCAAGCAGATTTGTTAATGTATCAGCAGTCTTAATATGCAAGCAACATGTATTAAGCAAATTAGATAAACCACATCAACACATAGACATTATACACAGAGACACCAGATATAAGTGGAAACCCATAAAGGGAGAAAACCACATCTTATTATTGTTGTGATGCAAAGGCAAGCTCCAACTCCCTCTCACCACTGATTTTCTGTAGGCACCAACCTACAGGAGGCTCCTACCTCAATTCTGAAAGCTACAACTTGCAAGGAAGCTCCAACTCCCATCAATTTTCTCTCGGGCAGTGCACCAAATCTACAAAAAGAGGCTCCAAATCTCACTGGGAATACAACCCACATTTTATCAAGCTACAACCTGATGTGGAAGCACCAACTCCCATCTATTTCCTCCCCCCCCCCCCCCCCCCCACCAACCCACAGGAGGCTTCTACTCCGCCGCCATAATCGAAATCTACTGGTTACAACTTGATAGGAAGCTCCTAACTTCCTTACTCTTCCAAAAGAAAACACTTGGTCGATTTACCTGATACTCTGGCCAGTTCGTATCTCTTCTCGCGTTATTCATCAATCATATCGCTCGTATCATCTCTCCTCGCCTCTCCTTCTCTCGCTTCGTCACTTCCTTCTTCATGTCTTTTCTCCTCAATTCTTCATACTCTACATTCTCTATATTCACACTCTCTGACCTCTTGCAGCTTTCTTATTTTCTTCAACTTTTTCAATTCTGCTACACACTCTCTCCTTTTCTCATTATGTTTTCATCAACTTTTTCCCTTTGGATATTACCCTGTTTTATACAAAAACAGCTTCATGGCTGTTTGTATTCCACTGGGAATTCGAAATGGACGTCCATGTCTCTTTGCTTTCTGCCTTCTCATCTCTTTTCATCTCACTCAAAAAAACGTAACTGTAGGTGCTTATTTTAATATTATAGAGGGATATTTTCTTTCTTCCGGAGACTTGCCAATGCATCACAAGCAATAAAAACAATTAAAAAATTTACATTCGAATTACAATGTGAACTCCAGCTCAACTCATTTAGTCTTTTGAATCGCTACGCATTTGTCTATTCTTTGGTTGTCTTTGTCTTTTCTATGACTGTGTTTTATCTCCTTTCGGCTCTATTTGCTTTTCTGTCCTATGTGGGAGTGTAACTGCTTCATACATGTAACTGTGCCTTTTAAATAAATAAATTGCAATTGTTGAAATTTTAAATCAGGGAAATTCCAACCCTTTTTATGCCATGAGTGTCTTGTTGATGTGGCGAGTTCCGCAAGTGGAACATACATACATCGCAATTGTTTTATATAAAGAATCACCCTCCACCTTGAGCCGAGGCTCATGGGTCTACAGACCACGCGGCATATTTTAATACCATCGCAACCATCGTTTTATCCTTATGACAACTCTTATATATATATATATATATATATATATATATATATATATATATATATATATATATATATATATATATATATATATATATATATATATATATATATATATATATATATATATATATATATATATATATATATATATAACCCAACTTTCATTGCACAAGTTGCCTTTTATTATGCCTTTAAATCAATTCTCGGCGTATATAATAAAACCTGTTTAAAACATATAAAAACTCCTTTCGGGCCCTCTTGCCACGTTTCTCGATGCAATATATTTCTCCTCCGATTGCGATTGGTTGCTCCTGCTCCGATTGCGATTGACCACTATTCATTTTGATATGCCGATGCGATGAATCGCAATTGAAATCTTCCGATTGCGATTGAATCCTTTGCGCTTGTTCTGATTGCGATTGATTGCAATCGCGACTTCGAATGCTCCGATGCGATTGACCTCTCCTACTCCGATTGCGATTGATCACTGTTCACTGCATTTTGCCGATGCGATTAGACCTGGAACTCAAGTTGTATATGAGTTGTAGTTTATATACCAATCGGGTCCGGACTTCCAATCGCAATCGCAACTCATATATTCTCCGATGCGATTGACCAGTGCCGATGCGATTAGAGCATGGAACTGAAACATTTGTTAATCATAATTTATAAGTCCATCGGGTCCAGGACTTCCAATCGCAATCGCAACTCTTTGTTGCATGTTCCGATGCTCTTATAATCTCCGATGCGATTAGGCTGGAATTCAAATATATATTAACCATTGTTTATACGCCCATCGGGTCCGGGCTTCAATCGCAATCGCAAGTATTTGGTTGGATGTTCCGATTGGCCTATACTGCGATGCTCCGATGTGATTGGGGAGGGGTCCACTTTACATTACGTGCTCTGCTTAAATATATTAATGTATATGCCTTGACTATTGTTTATATGGTGCGCTTCACACATATATATAACATATAAATATGTATACATTGCCAATGGGTCATGCGATTCCTGGAATAATATTTGTTTTATATTATATGTATAACGCCGGTTGGAGTGTGCGATTCCCGGAATATGGTTATGTATTATATGCATTACATTGCCGCTGGAGTATACGATTCCTGGAATTCATGTGCCTCTGCTGTGCTAATGCCTCTGCCTCTGCTGTGCTAACTCCTCTGCCTCTGCTACTGTGACAACTGCTCTGCCTCTGCCTGTCTCCTTTATATTCGCTTCCACTGCCTCTGCCTGTCTCCTTTGTTGTCTCCTTTTCCTGTCTCTGCTATCTCTTCTTCTTGTCTAATGCTGCTCCTTGCTTCTTCAAATGGTCCTGTCTCTACTTCTCTTTGCTGCCCTGCTTCTTCTTTTTTCTGTTTCTGCTACTCAACCTCTGCCTCTGCCTTTGCTATACCTCTGTTCTTTGTCTATCTCTGCATCTGCTGCCTTCCTTGCACTACATTTCTTAAGTTCAACTCTTTTATACATTACGTTGCCTCTGCTTCTATTCACTGTCTCTGCTTTGTCTGCTGCCTTGCTACCTATTCTTATGCTTTCTCTACTCCTTGGCTGATGTTTCAAGTGCTCCTCCTTTGTCATCTCCTTTGCCTTATTGCTGGTTCAGGTGCTGCTCCTTTGTTCTCCTTTGCCATCAATGACAACATTTCCAACAAAGTCTTAACCTTAATTTCTTCCTTTGATAGGTTTATGGAGTGAAGATGGTAGTATAGATGAGGCAGAATTATCAAAGAAATTCGATTTATGGAATGAGTAAGGGCTCGAAAAAAACAGAGTATCAACGAGGGATGAATTACAAATGGAGTAGGGTTTATGGAGTGAAGTGGTTGCGTGATGATGGATTTATTCCAACTTCATTGAAAAGACATAGTATTTATGGTTAATTCTGAATTCAGAAAATAGTAATGATGATTTTGAATGGTGGTAACAACGTCTACTTCATTTCATAACCTAATATTTTTTTTCCTTCATTATATAATTTAACATTTACATGCCTTTAGATTATTTCTTCTAATGTTTTAATGGGTCCCTTGCAGGTTGTCTTTGGATTCCCTTAATTGTTAGCTTGATTATTATTCCCTTGGTGGTTGAATCTTCCATGTCCAGATTGAAAACTATCAAGTCAAGTCAACTACAGAATTATTTTTAGGCTGAAAATTTTTAAAAATTTTGTAGTTGATTCTTTCAAAAGAAAAAGAGGGTCATAAGAAAAGTGAGACTAGAATAGAGATTAAAAATAAAATCTAGAATGCTTGGTTTTCATCCTAGATTTTCTGTATAAAAATGCCAACAATGTTGGTTTTCATGTTTATACAATTATTTCTCTCTCTCTCTCTCTCTCTCTCTCTCTCTCTTAATATATTATTTTATATTTATTTATTTTATTGAAAACAAAAGTGTTTTTGCGAGTTAAGTTGGAGAGGAAGGAGAATCTTTCCTAAGCACCTTCAAATCAATATTGTCTTGCAAATGTTTAACAAAGTCTTCATTTGTCAATTGTTTGTGATAAATTCTCAATCGATGACCATTTACAAGGAAGGTCACATTTTCTTCATTAATAGTTCCAATCATGATTGCTCCATTGTCAAAGACAGTTTCACTATTGTAAGGCCCAAGCCAGTGCGTTTGAAATTTTCCTTAAAAATATTTAAACTTTGAATCAAAAAGTAATGCCCAATCTCTTGGCTAAAATTTCCTTTTTTTATGAATTTTTCATGCCATTCCGATATTTTTTGTTGAACTATGTTAGTTCTTTGAATATAATCTTGTTTCATCTCATCAAATTCATTTAATTGTTCCATCCTTTGTTTTTCTTATTCAAATATATCAAGACCCAATTTGAC
The DNA here is from genome assembly GCA_034641835.2 of Pinus albicaulis. Taxonomy (NCBI): domain Eukaryota; kingdom Viridiplantae; phylum Streptophyta; class Pinopsida; order Pinales; family Pinaceae; genus Pinus; species Pinus albicaulis. The sequence continues at coordinate 136,165,622 of CM076575.1, forward strand.
TATTGTCTTGAAATTATTTATTCGGAACTCAATAGGGAACAAGACTTGCTTCCCATAAATAAGTTCATAGGGAGTATGTCTTGTGGTGTTTCTCCATATGGTACGATATGCCCATAAAGCTTCTAGAAGATTTTATGCCCAATCTCGTCTATTCTAATGCACAATCTTGGTAAGAATCGCTTTAATTACTTTATTGGTGGATTCCACCTGTCCATTTGCTTGTGGATGACATGGATTATACTTTCTATGTTTGATTTTATATTCCTCCATAATCTTTTGTACCAAATTAGATGTAATTTGAGTACCTTGATCTGTCACAATTTCCCTTGGGACACCAAAATGAGTAAAAATCCCTTCAAAAATAAATGAAACTACAACATTTTTAGTAGAAAAGAAAGTGATTTAGCTTCTACCCATTTTGTAACATAACCTGTGCAAACAATATCGTACCTCTTTTGTCTTGATAGTGCATCAATAGAACCAACAAAATCCAGATCCCATTTATCAAAAGGTTCAATCAATACCTATGGTTGTAGATGCATTTCATCTGAAGGAACATCTTTCCCCATTATTTTATAACTATCACATCTCTGAACATACTTTTTGGAATATTTAAAAAGAGAAGACCAGTAATATGCTAAGATAAGTAATTCGTAAGTAGTTCTTTTATCAAAAAAATTTCCTCCACATGGTTCACCATGAAAATATTTCAATATTTATAGTACTTCATCTTCTCTAATACATATTTTAATGATTAGGTCTGGTCATTTTTTATACAATTCTTCATGTATCCATGAGTATGATGCACCAGTTTGAATTACCTTTCTTTTTTCATGAGGAGATAGATATGATGGTAACTTCCCTGTAGCCCAATAATTAGAAAGATATGGAAACCAATGAGATTTAATAGATACTACAAAAAGGTATTCATCAAGAAAATCATCTTCTCCAGGGTTGTTATTATTATTATTTTGAATTCTAGATAAGAAATCAACAATTCTTATTTTTTTCTAGGTCTATCCATAATAGTAATATTAAACTCTTGTAAAAAAAGTAACCACCTTGTGATTTTTCCATTTGTAATTGATTTATTCATTAGATATTTGATTGCAGAATGATTTGTGTGAATAAATTTTTCATAACCAGTGATATAATGTCTAAAATTTTTAATGGCATGTACAACTGCTAAAAACTCCTTTTCAGTGACAATATAATTTAACTCTGTAGGAGTCAAATTTTTACATGTATAGTAAATGGCATAAGGAGTCAAGTACTTTTTTCCTAACACAACTCCAAATGATGTTTCTAAGGCATGAGTTCAGATATGAAAATTTAATTTCCAATTTGTTCCTCTCAAATTGGTGCTTCGGAAATTTTTCCTTTCAATGTTTTAAAAGCTTTATGGCAGTCAGAATTATAGGTGAACTCACAATCTTTTGTAAGTAGTTTGAAAAGTGGAGAGGCAAACTTTGTAAGTTTTTCTATGAATCGTCTATAGTAACCAATAAAACCAAGAAAACTTCTAACATCTTTTTGGCAAGTAGGAACTAACAATTTAGAGATTACTTCTACCTTAGTTGCATCAACCTTAATTCCATCTTCTGAAATATGGTAGCCTAAAATAATCCCCTCAGTAAACATCATAATAAAAAAAATTCAGGGCTTAACGAGAGATTTTCTTCTTTACATCTAATAATAATTTTTTCTAAATTCTTAAGAGCTTCTTGAAAAGAATTTCCATAGTAAAATTGTCCATGTATACTTCCACACAATCATGAATTAAATCAGAGAAAATTCCTAGAACTGCCCTTTGGAATGTTGCAAGTGCATTACATAATCCAAAAGGAAGTACCCAATAAGCATAAGTTACCCAAATTCCTAGAACTGCCCTTTGGAATGTTGGAGGTGCATTACATTTAATCCAAAAGGAAGTACTCAATAAGCATAAGTTCCCCATGGACAGGTAAAAGTTATTTTGTCTTGATCTTTTCGAGCTACCTAAATTTGGTTATATCCACTAAAGCCACCCAAAAATGAAAAATACTTCTTTCTTGCCAATGTGACAAGAACTTGATCTATAAAAGGGAGTGGAAAATTATCTTTTAAGGTGGCTTTATTCAATTCTCTATAATAAATGCATACTCTCCATTTTACATTATTTTTCAGAACAATTACTAGTGGTGAGACCCATTGCTTATTAGATATAGGATAAATGAAAATCACTTTAACAATTTTTGTAATTCTTCCTTAGCAATTTCCATTAAGTTTGGATTCATCCTCCTTTGTGGTTGTATAATTTGTCTAGCATTTTCTTCAATAAAGATATGATGCATACAAGTTTCAGGATGACTTCCTTTCATATCAGTGTATTCCCATGCATAAGCAGAGGAATTTTCTTTAAGCACTTTTACTATTACTTTCTTCTGAGACTCTTCGAGGGTATCATTAACATTCAAAGTGTTTCCTAGAAAAATTTCAATTCAATAATTTCCATTTTTTTTCATACAATGTAAAGACATCTCACGAGATGATATATATTCAATATTACATTGCTCATGAAAATTTTGACTATATTCACAATATGAAGAAGATTCATTATTTTCCATTAAATTTAAAATATGATCCTCTTCATCTATTTGTGAAGTAGAAAAAATTGAACGTATATCAATATTATCTTCTATCCATTCTCACTTTCTAATTCTATCATTTTTTTTATGGAGGATATAATGTGAATTTCTTTATTGAACTTCCATCGGAGATAAACATATCACCATATCTACAACTTATAAAAGAATCAATTGTAGCTAGCCATGGTCTACCTAGGATAAATGGATGCCCTCCTAGATTATTCTTGGGTGTTAACATCATAAAATCAATAGGTTATTCCAAAGAATCTAAGGATAAAAACACATCTTCTAACACACCATCAGGTTTTATAACATATATGTCTTCTATTTGTAATAATGTGGGCGTATATTGAATATTAGGAAGTTTCAATTGATCCATAGTATGTTTACTCATCATGTTTTTGGTTGCTCCTAAATCAATCAATGTATTTGGTATCTTGACACCATTGATGTGTGTTTTCACAATGGATCTAGATAATTCTGAACTATTGTTTTTCCCATCATGATATCTGCAAATTTTCCAACCAGTTGAATTCTTTTAACTTCTTTTTGTTTTCTTCTAGGTATTTTAATGCTTAACTCACTAATTGTATTTGAAAATATTGGAATTTCCTTGATAGCCTGTAGCAAAGGGATTTTTATATAAACATTCATCAGTTCATCCATCATATCATAATCAGGTATCATAATGTGTTTCTCTACCCATTTACCAATTTTCAGTCTTTCTGGAAAAGGTGGATTTTGTACAGAAACTGAAGGTTGTTCGATAATGGGAGTTGAGTTTATTGGAATATTATTGGTAGGTACAATGGTGGTTTGTTTTTGAGAAATTTCCTTCTGATGAAGAGATGTCTCTTCCTCAAAATGATCATCATTTTCACTTTCTTAAATAACAACAAATGGTGGATTCTTTTCCAATATTCTACCAGATCTAAGTTGAAAATTTTTTACATCTAATGGATTTATCATATAAGTTTGGAAAATTTTCCCTTCTATGTTGTAAACAGGTTGTGAGCTTTTATTTTTTGGGTTTGGGAGTGGTTGAGCAGGTAGTTAGCTTGGTCTTTGTGGAAATTGCAATGAAATTTGTGAGTTTTGATTTTGAGATTGAGCTTGAGGTGGTTGACTAGGCTGAGGGAAATATTGTGATGGGAAAGTAGGGTAAGGTGGAGGATATTGAGGGTACTAAGGATATCTTCCATAAGGATTTTTCCATCCTTGTGCCCAAGGTTGAGGCCAAGGTTACCAAGGCATGGGTGTAGTCTAGTTATTTTGTGATGGTTGTGCATATTTTTGGGTGTTAAATCTTTTATTTTTCCATGGTCTCTTAGAAATAAAACAAAGAGGGTCTACCTGATTTGGTACTACTTCCTCTTGGTAAACAAATTTAAGACTTAGTATTGAAGGGCATTCTTCGGTATCATGATTTTCTAGACATATGACACAAGTTTCTATGCTTTTCAAATCAAGAGGAGATTCTCTCAAGGCATGTTTCTTTGTACACTTTGGACAAAAGATGGATAGAGCAGCATTTTCATCTTTTTGCTTGTTTCATATTTTAAGGGTTTCTATTTTTTCACTAAGACTCCCTAAAATGTTTGTCTTGAAATTATCAAGCAAATTGCCTATTTCACCTCTACTTATTGTTCCAGCTGTAGATTTATTAATCCTAGAAATAATGGGATCTCTTCGTATTTTTCCAGTCCTTATATGTTTTTCTCTCATGGTCTCGAAGGCCTGAATTTTCGTATATGTATTTTTCAATTTAAATCTATAGATAACTTATTCTCTTCTTTGTCTCTTAAATGAGTACATTTTAAATATAGTCATATTTCCCCCTTAACACTCTCATATGATAATATAAATATTAATTCCAAAAAAAAATTTAATAAACTAAATGGTAAAGACATTATTAATTTTTTTATATTTCTAATTTTGTGAAAAATAAATTTAACAACCCTAAATATTGTAATTTACAATATTAACAATAATTTTATAAAATAATTTCAAACTCCCGATTCACATATTATACCTACTTCCACAGGTATATTGCATTAGATTTTCTATTGATTTGACATTAATTTCACTTTGATTTAAATTTTTTATGTTTTTCTATAGTTTAACTTTAGTCATTTTTATTATTTATTTATTTATATTATATAAATATATTTTTCTTATCTCTGATTGGTTAATATTATTCACTTCTTATTTCCAAATGCTTCGTGACTGCTACGTGCTTTTGGGTTGTCACTTGTCAGTTCTCTGACATTTTCACATCATACTTTTTGTGATTTTTGCACCTCTATGGAATCATACGTTTAAATGCACATGTACTGACAGACATGATTATTAATTCTGCTATCTATTTTCATTTATATTTGATGCTCCCAAGAGGTTCATATGTGTCACTCATTAATATTGGGCAGCTATTTCGTATATCTATTCACCAACCCTCAATTGGTGAATTTATCGGGATACTCTAGCATTAAATCCTAACTACTTCTTCACGTGGCCTCCTCCATCCAGTTATCAATGTGTTGATCCGAGGGATAGCTTCTGATCCATCAACACGTGGACGATTTTGGAGAAATTCTCAATTTAGGGTTTCAATTGGCCTAAGTAGTTTCATTTTTGGTTGCAGAATTTCTCATTTGGATCACTACCAAACTCCAGCCACAGTCTTCATAACTCACTTCTACTACAAAAGGTAATTCGTGACCTTGCGAGACCGAAGGGGTAGATAGCGTTCTGCATGCCGAGAACACTTCCCTGTTGACTACAAGTAATACTTTCAGCTTTCTGTGAGATTTACCTAAATTTCTCTTCATTCAGTTTGGTCTTTTAACCATCGTTTGTCAACTAGATTTATTTTCTTTCTAATTCTTTTTATTGTTATGCACAGGGATGAGTTCTTCCATTTCTTGCTTGACTTTCAATTGATAAGAATCTTCCAGCATTCTTACGAATTCCGGAATTGTCTCTCATTGTTTAACTCGAATCCCATTGTGCTGAGAATTTGGTAAGTTATGTAATGATGTTCATGGAAGACTTAAACGACTCAAATGGTTTCCATTTGATTGTTGTTGAGGTATGGACTGTAATGAATTTTCGCAGTCTCTTTACCATTTTCAGCTCTCACTTTATAGGGTTATTGTATTGAAGAGTTTCGTGAGAATGTATAAGAAGGAGGCAGACATTTCCCTTCGTATTAATTCCGGAAATGGAAATGTCTGTCCACTTGTAACTTATAAATCAGTGCATCGTACCCTTCTTTACTGTATTGAAATTTTTGTTTAATATTAAAGAGACACGTGTTTAATAGTAATTCTAACTCTACGATTTATTAAGTAAAAACATGTTGAAACACAGGGATTGGTAACTGTAACATTTATTATAGCCCGGTGGCTGGTGTTCATCTCACTATAAATGAGGGGTGAATGTTCAGATATATTTCTGTAGAAAAAAGAGGGTTTACATTGCCATCCTCCCTCGAATTTATCAGCCATTTCGAAATACTTTTAACATTGCCATCCTCCTTTGCACTTTGTATCCATCTTAGCCACGCTTTGTAAACTCTTTAACTCAAACCTTCCTTAGCAATTTGTATCCGATCTCATCGATCATCCGAGGCTTCCCAATCTTTGTTTCTATTTTTCATACGACAATGGTTGCTTCCACCTCCACCACTACTCATTCCAACAACAATAGTTGCTATGACGTGTTCATCAATCATAGAGGACCAGATGTGAAGAAGACCTTCGCTAGTCATCTATACTGCCACCTCATTTCCTTTGGACTGCGAATTATTCTCGACTAAATCATGGTAGCTATTACCAACAGCAGAATATATCAGATTATCACCATGTACATTTTCCATTTTGAACAATAAATGTAACTAAAAGTAACAATTGTTTGAAGTGATGGATTCCAATCCTAAATCACTATAGATATGTTCTTACCAACTGAATTAACAAGGAACTCAAATCAAGTACTCATAAACACTCAAACTCAAATTGCAACGTTTCTATATTTACATTAAGCGGCAGGTAGTAGCTACTCTGTAGCCCTTATTTGAAAGTGCTTTAATAAAAAATTGATTTTTAAAAAATTTTACATCACACCGGCATATAATTCCATAAAGAGTCTTCTCACATATTTTCTTTACTCATTTCATTTCATGAAAAAAACAACCATGATATAATCCAAGTCAATGGTCAAATTCCAATTAAATCAACGGGCGGCAAAGTGTCCTCTTTTAAAATATCATAAAGTTATTTCTTTATTGGAATCCCATGGGCAATATGTGATACAATTTGCCATGTGTTGGGAAAAATACTGAGAGGGGGGGGGTGAATCAGTATTTACAGCATATTCAAAACTTTTTACTTTTTCATTCCTTAAAACCCATACGCTACTTTCCTTCAGTAAACCGGCGTATATACGCGGATACCCTTTATTAAACTCGCGTATACACAGAGATCTAGATATGTAATTAATTCTTCACTTAGATCATTCAATCATTCATTCATCAGATGTTCAATAAACTGTAAACATGTGCAGTAATAATAGAATAAACCATCACACAAAGCATCACACATGAACACCAGGACTTTTAGGTGGAAACCCAAATCAGGAGAAAACCACCGCTGCAGTTGCTCAGCCTTCAATATTTTATTATAGAGAAAACATCTTACAACATATGCCGGCTACATCATCGCACGTTGTGCACCCACCGCATTGCCACTGCACCCTCTCCTAGAAGGGAGCTCCAACCCCCAGAAGATGATACAGCCTCTCCCCGAAGGGAGCTACGAAAACCCCCGATCCTCTGCCATCCATCTCTCCCGGAAGGGAGCTACAACCCTCGACCAAGGCTACAACCTCACACCACCTCGGGACCACATCCCCTCAATTTTCACCGATCCAACAACTTCAATAGAATGCCACTTGCAGGCCCCATTTCATCATATTTTCAAACTAAACCCTTTCCATACTTTTAAGCACAAACATACATCACCAACAGATACTTATCAACACAAATCAGATAGCATAAACACAGCAGAATAGATCAGATATTTCATACCCCTTGCTTCAACAAACCCTAGTTTGCATACACGCTTTCCCTTTATTGATGTCGTGTATATACGCGCTTTCGTCCATACAAACCAGCGTATACCTCTGTATAAATTTCATTGCGCATACGTGCTTTCTCTTCAGCGAAGCCGCGTATATACGCGCTTCCTCTGCGGTGAAGTAGCGTATAGATCTTCAATCATTATAGAGCAGCATACTTCTTCAGATCAGATGTTCAGTTCAAATTTACCCTTTCACTTCAGACAGATGTTCGCCTAGATGTTCGCCTCATCACAGATCTAGGCCTTCCATAAGCAGATCTAGTAGATACAAGTGCATTTCAGATCTAGATCCCCTTCTTCATCATTTGTGCATCATATATTCAGATCTATCATCAAACCTTTACCCTTTCCATACAGATATACTTCACAGAGAAGTATTCATTCAAGCTTAGACTTCTTGCACCCACCCTCCTCATTTGCACAATGAATTTCTTCTCCTTATATAGGTTTACCCTTTGTCAATACCATGAGCCCCTTTTTCAATACCATGGGCCAAAACAATACTATGAGCCCAAAACTACTTGGACGGGGTCAATTAGGCTGATCATTACCCAATACAATGGGTTAATACCATGATGGTTACCCTTGGTTTTGCACTTTTTGAGCACTTTTTCCCATACGCGACTTGGAACGTTCTTTTATGCGTGCATACGCGACTTCCCCTAGGCCAATCCGCGTATACCAAGAGACATACTCTTTTTCATCATAGCATCTAGCACATGCTGAAATCCTTTCTTCATTGCCTTCTGTACTCACTGTAGATACATCAGATTTCCTTCATCAAACCATATTCTATCAAGCACAACTTCAGCAAGCAAGTTGTCATCATCTTTACCGATGGGTTGCCTTTCAAGGACAACACTCAGCATCATATTGTCAACAAACATTATATCACACCAGATTTACATCATTTACTAAGTCCATCAAGTCAAGCATAACTTCATCAGGTGGATTGCCATCAAGGACAACATATGTCAACAGTCGCATGTCTTCATCTCCATTCAGTGGGTTGCCATCAAGGACAACACTCTGCATCATATTTCCAACAATCTCCCCTTTGGACTTGATGGCAACCACGATGGTGTTTGGTTACCACAACAGATAAGTACATTGACACCATGTCACTCTCCCAATTCTTTGACACCATTATCTGCATTCAAACACCATGTCACTCTCCCCCTTTGACATCAAGGGCAAAGGGCGGATCAAAACCAGTGGATCAAAACCAACACACTCTCCCCCTTTTCTCCTCATGTAGAAGAAGCGTTCTGCAGATCTGATGTATACTGAAGTGACCAAGCTCCCCCTGAGTTCATGCTGAATATTTTTCAATGAAGTACATGACTCTATGAACTTCCTATCACCAATGACTCATACTTACATCAAATATCCAACCAAGTGGATTTACATATGAGACTCAACTACCCAACCAAGTGGGTTTACACATTTGACTCAGCTACTCAACCAAGTGAGTTTACAACATTTGACTCAGCTACCCAACCAAGTGGGTTTACAAATTTGACAAGTCCTTACATGACTGAATATTACAATTTTACAGCATGGGTCTCAACAAGACCTTTTCATCAAACTACAAATATAGTTTTTAAGACCAACACCAGAAAGTCCTCAAGAAAGAGAACATATTTCAGAACCATCATAATGCCAACACTGCGTTATACTCAGCAAATCTAATGCTCCCCCTGAAACTGTGCAACCAAGCAATCTTTCCAAATGACTAAGGCTCCCCCTTAGTTTGTGCATCCTGAAAACTTCCACCAGCAAATCATAAAGGAATCTTCATCAAAACATTAGAAACAGAATTATGAGAACTGGAACACCACCAGAGATACCAAACAGTATCAGAGATACCAGACAGCACTGCAGCTGTGCTGAAGAGTGCTGAACCAACCAAAAAATTGTCAGCAACCAAACATACGCGGTTTTATGTGCAGGAACTCGCGTACATACGCGACTGTGTTTCAGGAAACCTGCGTATCCCAAACCATCTTCTAAAATTTATGCATATCTGATTCTCTATGAGGAACAGACACTGTTCAGCTTCTTTCTGAGACATTTGAATGCTTCCCTGGACTACAGATAGATAGAACAGTGTAGTGGTGTCTTCAAGCGTCATCCAATGGTTGTAGCATCAACACAATAGTAACCAAGCCTTCAGATTCTTTGCAGCATCAATACAATCTTTCCAAGAGAGACTCTCATATCAGATCAACATCTTCAAATATGCGTCAAGCAATCATCCATGTGGTCCAAAATCACCATGATCTTCAAGATGTGACATGAAGTAACATATGTAGGCAAAAGATCTCAACCATAGCAACAAACTCTACATGATCTGAATCAAATGATATCCAACTCATCCATGTGTGAGCACAAAAGATCCTTATCAGCAACCAGGGCTCAAAATCTCATCATAATAATCTATGTACCAAGTCATCATCATTGAGCATGAGTATCACAAAGACCAAAGAATAAGCAATCATATTTCCAACAATGCAATCATTAGTAACCTGCTACTCCCCCTGAACTAGTGCTCCATCTTAACTTGTGCAACCTGAATATGTTCATCAGCAAGTCATCAGCAACAATCTCTGCATGATCAGTCCTCATCTCTGAGTTATAAGACTTTCATCTCAACAACGAATGATCTTCATCATAAAGCAACCAGGCTTCATCCATAATCTTCAACACAAGAACCCATGTACCATTTCATTATCATGAGTATAACCAGAATAATGCTAACAGTGCAATCATCAGCAGTCAGATTGATGCTCCCCCTGGACTTCTGCTTCAGATCTTCAACTATTAGATAAATTTTCTTATCATCAAGGCATACGCGACTGCGTCTTCTGGAACTCGCGTGTATACACGACTTTAGTTAATGGAACCTGCGTATGGAAAGTGAAGCATAGAAAATTTCCATCTCCCTTCATTTCCTCCTGAGCTAGTACCTCCTGTACCTGTCCTTTTCACATCAGATGCACTGTCAGAAGTAAACATAACCAGTATAATCAAATCAACCATGAGAGTCATCATGCATTGCTCCCCTTGTGATGATACATTACTAAATTTCATAATGTATCCCACATCATTCCTGCAGTCAATCAGAGAAGTAAGCTTCCAGAAGTGGATGACTGCAGTAGGGTCTGAATTCCCTACGTTTCTGATCGGTCCTCCTTCTTTTTCCAAATTTGCTTGACCTTTCCAACAGTGTGCTGAAAATTGTCCACTTTCCCAGATCTGTTCATCCTGCATTCTTTTTCTACATGTCCATACTTATTACAAGCATAACATCTCATGTGGCCAGAGAAATAAACATAAGAATCATAATGAGTATTTCTATTCTTCCTCCTTTTACACTCAGCTGCTTTATGTCCATACTTGTTACATGAATAACAATATCCCTTGAAGAAACCAGAGTACCTTTCTATGTAGGAGCTCTTTGTTTGAGGCTGAAATGATCTGCTCCTGCAATTTGCTGCAACATGCCCATAATTATGACATTTAAAGCATTCAACGTTCTTGAATAAATTCCTTTGAGAGTTCATGATTGTTGGTTGAGCTTTTGTCTCTTTCAACACTTCCGGTTTTTCATTGACATCCTCTGAATTTTTGGCACTTCCTTGTGAGCTAGATTCTCCTTTAACAGTTTCATGGAAACCAAGACCATGTTTGATAGTAGGAGACCTTTGATTACTCAGAATATTGTCCAAAATATTAGTACTATCATGAAACCTCAACAGTTTTACCTTTTCTTATAATTTGCCTTTGAGAATGTTTACCTCAACCTCCGAGGCTTGACATTGCTTTGTCATGCTTTCTTCTTTCCTTCTTCCATCTTCTACTTGATCCTTCAGATTTAGAATCTCTTCTTTCAGCCAATTTTCGTTTTCTTCACATGTTTGTTCCAGCTCTTCATTCTTCTTATTTGATTTTTTCAGATCTTCTTTGAGAGAGATAATTTCTGCTTCAAGGCCTTCCTTTTCAAAGGATTGTAGAGGTTCCTCATTCTCCTTACTTGATGCTTCTAGCTCTGCTTGCAGAAAGATGATAGCAGCTTCAAGTCCTTCATTCTTCTTGCTTGATTTTTCAAGATCTGCTTCTAGATCTTTAATTCGATTGGATGCATAATTATGAAACCTTTGATACTTGTCCACCTGTCCATTTAGCATTTCTATTTGATCTTTCATTTGTGAGATCATCTCTTTATAGATAGTTTCTTGCTTATTGTATGAACTTTGTAGTTCTTCTTCTTTAATCTTGAGAGCTTCTTCTAGGTCCACAACTTTACTTTCACTATCTTTACTATTGTTTGCACAAAGAAGAGTATTACACGTGGCCTTCTCCTTTTTCTTCTTTGCCATGAGTGCTTGTAGATCTTCGTCGAAATCTGTTTCATCTTCTTCAATTTTTGCTATACATGATTTCTGAGGTATCTCCTTTCCTTGAGTAACCTTCTTCTTTTGCTTCTTAGCCATGAGCACTTTCAGATCTTGGTCAAAATCTTCTTCATCTTCACTGGACACTTCATCATCATCTTCTTTTGCATAATAACTCTTTCTCTTTTCAAATTGTTTCCCTTTACCATGCTTTTCTCTATAAGGACATTTAGCAGCATAATGACCAACTTTTCCACACTCAAAACATTTGAAGGGAAGCTTACCTTTGAATCTTCCGGTACCTAGTTGGAGCTTTCTCACGAAATTTGCTTCTTCTTCATCGGATATATAGCTGGATTCTTTGACAACTTCCTTTTCCTTTCCTTTTGTAGATGCCTTAAAAGCAGCTTCTCTTACTTGAGAAGGACCTCCTTGTCTCATTTCAAAAGCGGTCAGAGTACCATGTAATTGAACAATAGTAAGAGATTGCAGATCTTGCCTTTCTTCAATAGCTGAAACTTTAGAGTCAAATTTTGAAGTCAAAGATCTTAAGACCTTTTCTACCAGAGTAGTATCAGCCATGGTTTCACCCAAATTTCTCATGCGATTTACAATATCATCTAGACGAAGAAAGAAACTGGCAACACTTTCATCACTATGCATCTTCAAATTTTCATATTCAATTCTAAGAGTTTGGAGTTTTGCACTTTTTACTTTTGTGTCTCCTTCATAGCTTAGAATGATTTTGTCCCATATGTCTTTTGCCGAATGTAGTTGCATCACTTTAGCAAATTCTGATTCAGACATGCTTCCCAATAAGACATTCACTGCTTTGGCATTGATTTCATACTTCTTTCTTTCAGCTGCATCAGTAGGAATACTTGTCGGGTATTGATAACCTTCTTCCACGATTGCCCATACATATGCACCAAGACTTTGCAGATATGCTTTTGTACGTACCTTCCAGAATATCAGATTGCTTCCATTGAATAGAGGTGGCTTTATAGACATTACTCCTTCTTGACTTCCCATTGCGACGGATCTCCTTTAAGCGATCAAGCTTCTGCACAAGGACCTGCTCCGATTCCAATTGTTGGGAAAAATACTGAGAGGGGGGGGGTGAATCAGTATTTACAGCATATTCATAACTTTTTTACTTTTTCATTCCTTAAAACCCATACGCTACTTTCCTTCAGTAAACCGGCGTATATACGCGGATCCCCTTTATTAAACTCGCGTATACACAGAGATCTAGATATGTAATTAACTCTTCACTTAGATCATTCAATCATTCATTCATCAGATGTTCAATAAACTGTAAACATGTGCAGTAATAACAGAATAAACCATCACATAAAGCATCACACATGAACACCAGGATTTTTAGGTGGAAACCCAAATCGGGAGAAAACCACCGCTGCAGTTGCTCAGCCTTCAATATTTTATTATAGAGAAAACATCTTACAACATATGTGCTGGCGCAGAGACTTCGGCTTGACACGCGAGGCACCCACACGCTCGTTTACCCGGCCCTCTCTGGAAGGAGGCTCCAACCCGACTCGTTCTGAAGCCTCTCCTGGAGGGAGCTACGACCCACGATCTCGTTTACCCGCCCCTCTCCTGAAGGAAACTACAACCCCACGGCCCGAAGGCTACAACCCTCGGCACCACCTTGGACCACGTTTCATCAATTTTCACACTGGATCCAACCACTTCAATAGAACACAACTTGCATGCCACAATTCATCATATTTCCAGACCGAACCCTTTCCATACTTTTAAGCACAAACATACATCATCAACAGATACATATCAACACGGATCAGATAGCAGAAACACAGCAGAACAGATCAGATATTTCATACCCCTTGCTTCAGTAAACCCTAGTTTGCATACGCGCTTTTACTTCACTGATGTCGCGTATATACGCGCTTCCGTCCACACAAACCAGCGTATACCTCAGTGTATATTTTATTGCGCATACGCGCTTTCTCTTCGCTGAAGCTGCGTATATACGCGCTTCCTCCGCGGCGAAGTAGCGTATAGTTCTTCAATCATTACAGAGCAGCATACTTCATCAGATCAGATATTCAGTTCAGATCTACCCTTTTGCTTCAGACAGATGTTCGCCTAGATGCTCGCCTCATCACAGATCTAAGCCTTCCATAATCGGATCTAGCAAATACAAGAGCAATTCAGATCTAGATCCCCTTCTTCATCATTGGTGCATCATACATTCAGATTTATCATTCAAGTGTAACCCTTTCCATTCAGATATACTTCAGAGAGAAGTATTCATTCAAGCTCAGACATCTTGCACCCACACTTATAATTTTCACAATGAATTTCTTCTCCTTATATATGTTTACCCTTTGTCAATACCATGAGCCCATTTTTCAATACCATGGACCAAAACAATACCATGAGCCCAAAACTACCTGGACGGGGTCAATTAGGCGGATCATTACCCAATACAATTGGTTTTGCACTTTTTGAGCGCTTTAGCCCATACGCGACTTGGCACGTTCTTTTCCGCGTGCATACGCGACTTCCCCTAGGTCACTCCGCGTATACCAAGAGACATACTCTTTTTCATCATAGAATCTAGCACATGCTGAAATCCTTTCTTCATTGCCTTCTGTACTTACTGTAGATACATCAGATTTCCTTCATCAAGCCATATTCTATCAAGCACAACTTCATCAAGCAAGTTGTCATCATCTTTATCAGATGGGTTGCCTTCCAAGGACAACACTCAGCATCATATTGTCAACAAACATTATATCACATCAGATTTACATCATTTACTAAGTCCATCAAGTCAAGCATAACTTCATCATGTGGTTTGCCATCAAGGACAACACATGTCAACAGTCGCATGTCTTCATCTTCATTCAGTGGGTTGCCATCAAGGACAACACTCTACATCATATTTCCAACACCATGTCCACATAACATTTGATGTTGACCTCCATCGTTGAAAAATGTGAGTTCGATAAGTATTGTTGAGGATAATTTTTAAGGGTTTTATAATTTATGATTTGTATTTTTTAATAATTTTTAAAATTTGATGATAAAAAATTATTATAATTATATATATATTTTTATTGAATTTATATTATCCTATAAAATATATTTAATATTTTCTAAGATTAAATTAATAAAATATTTTATTTAAATTATATAATTTTAATAATTAATATATACTATTGTTTATCCTTGGATGGGGTGACAAATATGGAGAGGGGGTAGCATATGGCATTGCGTTCATAGAAAGTGTAATCTAATGAATTATGGTAACTATTACTCTCACATGAGACGTTATGTAAGGACACCAAGGTAGGATAAGGGGTCACTCTGTGTGTGTGAATGTGCAGGTCATAATGAAGTGCATCGTGGGTTTAATATACTTGTGAGGCTCAACAACCCAGAGCATGGGAGAGGTCATTAGGATGACAATTCGAGATAGAATAAGGAATGCTAGAAATGAGAGAATTATTGACAAGGAGGTGAGCAACCAAGAAAGAAATTCCAAAGGAAGGGCCTCCATATTCAAGGGGCTATTAATCCATCGAGAATTGTGGGTATTCCTCACAATGGTTTGAAATTGTGGTGGATCTTGACATTAGCGAGTGGATTGAAGGTAGAAGCTCCTATTCCACAACTTTGATGAGAAAATTGTTAAGCCATCAACCAACGAAGGAGAAATTATTACTACTTTTTGATGTTGGTGTGAGGAATCAGTGGCAACAATTTTCTACTCTTCAACCATATAATCATTGTCCTATTACTATTTTTCCTCTTTCTGGGTATTTTTACTCTACGCATTAGCTTTTCGATCTATATTGCTAATCCTTTGTTGTTGTTTTTGAAATTGCAATTCCATGTCTTCTCTTTTTTGGTTTGGGCACCGGGAGGCATGGAAATCATAAGAGAACACCGACACTGGGATAACTCGAAATGGAGTGTCTTGTGTGGGAATGTTTTAGTGCATATATGTTCTGGAAATACTTAGGGCTCTTTGGTTTTGAATGTAGGGGTTATTGTGCTATAAGTTTCAATTATTCTAAATATCCAAGTTGTCACTTTGGGTTCAGCTGTTTGGAGTGGAGGGAGTATAAGAGGTGGTGGGACATTTCTGGGCTCAGGATGGCTGCATGACACATGCTTATCAATGTGGTGTGGAAGGAGGGAGTCTTGTTGGGCTCAAACCCTTGTGACACAATTTGTTCAACTAGTCTCAAAGTGGTGACGGGTGGACATTAAATGCAGTAAGTGTATATACAATAGGTGGAGTTTTGGAGCAGCGTGGTTAGGTTTCAATTGAGAAGGTCAAGCTAATTGGTTGACAACCTCTCAGGGATTTTCTCAAATGACCTTTGACATGACCAAAGAGAAGTGGTTCAGAGTGCATGAACCCATGTGTGGCCTATACAACCTACCTGAGTTTGCAACTCAATTATCAGGGTATCTTTGTGCCATGCTAAGACAAAGGCCGCATGAGGAGAGGGGCAGCATACTACGAGGAGTAAGTTGCAAAGCAAATTACATCACCGAAAAGAATGTTTTGTAGCAAGATATTGGGAGAAAATATGTATTCATGTTCAAGAGGAGTTGACCCATATTGAAGGGGAAACCTCTTCCCACGGGACTTCCTTATCTAATTATGATGTGATGGCAAATTGGACAGGTTGGATCCCTGAAATTTGGCACATGTGAGGAAGAGCCAACCAATACATGCATATAGTGGATTTGTACTGGAAGACAAAGTTCATGTTGGGACACATTTTATTGGATCATGAGGAGTCGAGGATGGACTTGTTCCAAACTCTTTACCACATGCATGGCCACCTGGAAAATTATGACAACAAATTGGACAGGATAGACCACAGATTGGTGAGGATTGAGCACCATCTTGGCATCCCTTTGGTGACAGCCAAACCCTCGATTGATCCAATGGATCCTATTCCAGTCACTTGACTCTTTTATGACTATGGTTATTGTATCGACTTTTGTTAGTAGGTTTGTGAAAGGCAAGATGGACCATCATCCAGATCTAATCTTGATAGGTGTTGGTTTTATTAGTTTTAAATTGTCTCTTTCGAGCATGCGTTGGGTCCATTCTTTGTTATAGTCCGATAATTCATGTAAGAGATTAATATAACTTATAATACTCCCTAATCTTAACTCAAATTTTTCAAGATAATAAATTTCATTTCACAAATAAAAATTAATATATATTATTTTAATTATAAATATTATAACAATAAAAATATTATAACAATAATAATTAAAACTTCGATTACAAGGTCAAACATTCTCCGTCCATAAAAAACAAAAACGATGTTCCTTTGATCGTTCCTACATATGCCGCCAGAAAGTTTGACTGAAAGTTTGACTGAATTTTAGATACGAAGCAATTGGGTGAAATACATGCCCACTACCCTATTGCAATTTCTGTTTCACGATACAAACAAATTATTTAGAATTATTTGTTTATATTTTCAAATATGTTGATGTTGATAATAATAATATTTATATATTTTAATATTATACAAGTTATATTATAATATATTTAAATGAAATTTTATAAAATGTAAACTATTTTTATAATAAGGAAATAGCACTATAAGAAAAATATAAATTCAACTTTATAAAAATATAAATAAATGAAAAAAATATATTTTTAATCTAAAATCTCATCACCTATAATCCACCGACATAAAATAATTCATTCCATTTATTGATCCAATTAAGATCCCGAAATCATATATTTTTAATAAAATAAATTGAAAAATACATATTTTTAAGGCTAAACTCCCACTCCCACGGCTACCGCTTACAATCCACAAGCATAAACTACTTGATTAATCATCATGAAGATTCCCAAATCATATATTGGTTTAACAAAATCCAGAATTCTATTTGATATATTAGATCCGTAACAATTAATTTTTTATGTGATGCACTAAAATGAAATTTTAACTATCCTTCGATATTTAGATCATAAATAGATATCCTGAAATTTACGAAAGGAAAAAATAAATTACGCTAAAAATTTTGACATTTCACTTAACTATTGTTCTCCCGCAGCTCCTGCCGCCCTTCTCCGCCATTTCTTCTCTTCCGCTTGGGCGCCATGTAACCGACGGCCGATTCACTTTCAGAATTAGAAGCGAAGGCCAAGGGGAAGTTAACCAAAGCCTTGGCTCCGCGGATTTTGAAGGCGGCGCGGTCATATGCGAGAGCGGCCTCTTCGGCAGTGTTGAAAGTGCCCAGCCAAACTCTGGCCCCCATCTTACTGGGGTCCCTAATTTCAGCTACGAATTTTCCCCATGGCCGCCCCCTGACTCCTCTGTAATTCATATTTGCGTTGTCCTCCTCATGTGCCTGCGGCTTTACTTTCACATTTACCGCTTCTGCGCTTATTATAATTGCGGGTGCTGAAGAAGTAGACGACGATACAGTGTGTTGTGATATGGAGCTGCTGCTGCTATTTTGGCATGAACTCTTACTGGTGCTGGCAGCGGTGGCGGCGGCGGCATCGGCCTGGATATCACCATGATCATCAACGTCTATACAAAGGCCTCTGCCATTATGATCAAAATCAATATCGTCCTCCACTTCTAGCAAATGGTGGCGAATCAACTCCAACATATTCATGTTCTCCCCTGCTGTAACGTCCTTCGTCGCCTTTGGGCAGTCACAGTAATCTTCAAATGGATTCATTTCCATTTCAAGGCCGTGCGGAGGATTATAAAGCAACCTCTTACATTTTCCATTTTTGTTAAAGCGGTGAGTGCAGTAGTTCTGGCCTGTTCGTATTTTCGTGGCACGTTCCTATCCATACTGAATATATTCAACTTTCAACCACCAAATGCGATCCTCATCCTCTCAATGCCGTGAGGCTCAAGAGACTTAGTCATCACACAGACGCGACTATTAATAATAACTTTTGACCCGCAAACATTATTCATGGACTCTGTCATCCTCACATTTTTCAATTTTGTCTTTTCTTCACTGCTCTCAAAATTCTTCTATGATTGTATTGTAAATATTGATTGCCTAACCAAATATATTATGATTCATAGACCCTCCAACTTAAAGCAAACGAAAAATTATATGCCCAAGTATTCTTTGGAGGAAAAAAATGATCCTCTTGTGCATGTCTATACTGAACCAAATTCATATCACCTTATGACTCTTTTGGAGATGCTTCCTCTTTATCTCTCTACTTGGTTTGCTTACTCTTATAGCCTATACAATGTAATGTTTCAAATTACTGAGTTAAACATAGTTATCAACCAAATGAAAACTGTACAAGTTATTTTTTTTATTTTGAATTCAAATTGCTAATTCAAAGTAAACTCTTTTTTGGTATGTATTTTACATTTTAATTCTTTTAATCTATTATGTAATAATATTTTTAAATGTTAGTGATTTTTATACAATTTTGAAAAATGTTGATGCAATATCAATTTTTTCGAGTTGTCTTATTCCTCATCTTAAAGTAATAATAATAAATTAATATTTTTAATATATAATTTTTTATATTTTGTATATAGTTAATTAATACTTCACTACACATTAAATAATTATCACTAAAAATTATAATTTTAAGCATTTAAAAAAAATATACATTTTACATATAAATATAATATAAAAATACATATTTAGGGACTTTTTAGTTAAAAAATACATGTTAAATTAAATTTTTTTATGAAAAATTCAAATAAAAAAATTTAACAAATAGCAAATTGTATAAATTTTTTATGAATTTTACATCAAAAATAATACCCATTGAAGTTTTTTTTTCTTCCAAAAATAATTATTGAGACAAGGTTTATCAAGGGAAAAAAGTAATAAAATAAAAATAAATTATAAAAAAATATTAGAAAACAAAAGGAAAAATTAATTAATTAATTAATTAATTAATTAAAAAAATAAAAATAAATAAACAAATAATAAATTAAAATGTATAACCTAAAATTTATTAAAAAATATATAATCTAATTGGAAAACAAAATAATTATTATAAAAAAAATAAAACAAATGTTACTAAAAATTTAAAATAAATAAATAAATATAACTATAATTAATAAAAAATATAATTTAAAAAAAACATGAAAAATATAATTAAAAAAAAAACATGAAAGTTTTAAAAATATATGTAATATTTTTTAAACAATTAAAAATTAAAACATAAGAATATAAATATCAAAAATAAAATATAAAAAAATCAAAATAAAAAAAATTTAAAATTAAAAAAATATTTAAAAAAAAAATAAAAGAAATATTAATCAAAACTTTGTTTCACAAGGTCGGTCCTTGCCCCACAGCCTAGCCGCAGGAGGTGGTTCACCACCCTTTGTCTCCCTTCCCCGCTTCCCTTAGGCGGAGAGGTGGGGTTACGACTCCGTGAAACAAAGTTTTGATTAATTTATATTTTTTTAAATGTTTCTTTTTCTTTTTTTTTAATTTTGTTATTTTTAAAATTTTATTTTTCGATTTTGTTTTAAAATTCGATTTTAATTTTTTATATATATGTTAATTGATTTTAATTGGTATTTATTTTGTTTTTTAATTTAATTTATATATTAATTATCGAAATTGCTAATTTTTTTTATTAAAATTTTAAATATTTAGAGATATTTTTTATTTTTTCTATTAGTTTTTAAATATTTTGTTAAAATTGTTCTCTTTTATAACTTAATTATGTTTTTTTATACATTTTTTTATTTGATTCTTTTTCTATTTTTTTTGTTTTTTATATAATTTTTTTAATTATTTTTGGGTTAAAAGATTTGTTTATATATGTATGTGTGTCTCATTATTCTTTTAAACTTATTACTTTTTATTATTTCTTTTTAGTTTTATTTTTTATTTTTTTATTTTTCATTTTATTTTATTTTATTTTTTCTATAAAGTTTGTATCGATCCTCAACTAACAACCTAACCCCACTATGTATCAATTTGATAGTTGATTTTAAAGGTTTTTTTATAATGAATCAAGTCCACCCTCACAATGTGTCAATTTTGTGATTGATTTTTAAGTTTTCATTGTAATGGGTCGAGTTCACCTCCACTATTTGTCAATTTGATGGTAGATTTTAAATTTTCGTTATAGTGTGTCAAGTTATCTGAAGCTAAGAATTTAACATAGTTATACTTTTAGCATTTAAAAGATAAATGATTCTTGGTATAATCACTCATTCATTCAAGTTCTTATTTTTAAAGTTTTTTTTAGTGATATAACTTTTCCAATATGCCATGGTTGAAATTTGTTGAAAACTTAAGATTTTTTTGTAGTCATGAAATTTGGTTTTAATCCCATAGTTGAAAAATTGTCAAAATTATAAGGTTTTCCTATGTCATGATATTTTATCTTTAATCCTATGGTTAAAAATAGTTATAATTGTAAGGTCTTTAGAGTCATGATATTTTATCTTTAATGCCATGACCGAAAATTTATTGGAATTTTAAGATTTTTCAGTGATGTGATATTCTATCTTTAACACCCATCCTGAAAATTGTTGAAATTTTAAGGTTTTTGGGAGTCATGATATTTTATATTTAACGTCATGATTAAAATTGTTGGAATTTTAAGGCTTTCCGAAGACGTGATATTTTTTATTTAATGTCATGCCTGAAATATTTTGGAATTTTAAAGTTTTCATAGTCATGGTATTTTATCTTTAATGTCATTGCTAAAAAATGTTGAAAATTTAACCCCTAAAAACAATTTGTTCTAACATGAAAACTTTTCATTTTCAAGGTGTTTTTTCATGTTTGTTTTGCAAAAAAAACTTGGTTTATACTTCCATTTTTTTTTTAAATGTTGAAAATTTACCAAAAAAAATGTTGTTCTACCTTCAACAATTTTCGTTTTTTAGTTTTTTTTCTTGTTTTTTATTGTGTTTTTTTACTATAGTTCTCGTTTTGAGGTCACAGTTCTCATTTGATCAGTAAGTTTTTTATTATTGAATTCCACCTTAAACCTATCCATTATCATTTATTTAATAATCACCATATCATATGTTCCATCCTTGATTTTTTATTAAAAAATCCGATGATATGGAGAACCTCAGACCTTAATTTTTCAAACATGGCCTTAAAGTTTTAGCAATCCATATCATTGACCTATTTAACTACATGGTGATCCATGATTTCCATCTTCTTGGACCTCCCATAACATCCATCCCATTTACAATATGGAGAGTATCTTGAATCTAGTAACTAACACAATATTGTGGTCTCCCATATCTTAGCTAAGATATTTATAATCATGGATTTACACATTCACAATGTCTCCACATGGGTAGGGACAAGGAGGTTTAACCACAAAGAACAAGTAGGATTCAATAGGAACAATTGTACCACTGATTATATTTTTAAATTCCATCGTTGAGGAGGCTAAGGAAAGAAATGATAAAGTATAGTGTTGCTTCATGAAATTCTACAACGCATTCCGCATAGACCCTCATCTGTTGTTAACTTATAGGATAAAGTTTTGGGTCTTCTACCCATGGTGGTTTCACTTATGATGACATTAATATGATTGTTGGAAAAATGTAGATGAATAATAGTGAGGAAGATGAGTTCTAATGCAATATAAGAGTGAAATAAGCTTATCCACTCTCTCATACATTTTTGGGACTCTACATTGATGAGCTAGATGAAACCATATCATGTTCATTATGTACTTCAAAATTGTTTCCTACTATTTACAGTCTTTATTTCTATTATTGTATTTGTAGATGATGTGATCCTAATGTGCCATTCATTGTGGGGCATTTAGATACAATTTGACATCCTAGCTTCCTTTTGTGGCAATCATTAGCGTCATGTTAATTTGAGAAAATCAAAGTCATGGATTTTAACATCCCCCAAAATGAGGCAAGCAATATGATTCTTACTTATAAATACGAGAATATTGAGATAACCTTATCATATGTATATTTTGCGACTCCTCTTCTCTAAACCAGGCTTTAGCTTGTTTCCAGTCGTAAAGGTTAGATGAGTATCGAATATGCAAATATCACCACTCTTGAAAATGGACATTTCCACTTGAATTTCAGGATACTTGATTAAAGATATAGATCTTCCACTTATTAGTCATACCTACCCTGTTATATGAATGTGAGGCTTGGGGATATTTCGAGTGATGTTATCCAAATATCACTACCCACTCATGGCTTGAATGATATTTCATGTGGTAATAATGATACATAAGATCAAATGAATGGGAAACTCAACAAGTGGTCTTCTTAGATATCTATATCTTCCTTAAAAATCCTCTATTGAGCAAGAATAACATGGGAAGGAGTCATGTTGGTATGAAATATCATCTTCATTACAACACCTCATTTACCTTCACAGTGAGAAATAATATTATGTATATTTTTAGTGAATTTTCTTGATCTCTCTGAGAACTAAACATGGCTAATCGTACTATGATTTATAAAGCCTACCTTTGATCCACAAGGTTTGATCCAAAAGATCCACTTTCTCTCAAACTTTGACACTACTTAGATTTGTATCTCAAGTGTTGTTATGTGCTCATTTAGCCCCCAAGATATAGTAGATACTAGTTACCTTGCAACCTAAGAGCCCTTGTCACTTAGGCTAGAATTTTCTCTCACCAACTTCACATAGAAACATATCATAATATTCCTCAAGAGAATCATATTTGAAAGATATTCTCCTTAGATCCCAACAAAAATACCAACTTATATTATGATGCTATGCTTACTACAAGATAAGAAGATGGTTCTTTTATGTCTTTAAGGACTCTCTTAGTTTTCTCTAGACACTAATGGATTATGAGGAATAGATATGCTTAAACCTCTTCCTCAAGGAGATGCTTCAGCTTCACGAAAGACATACCAAATATCGGTTCTCAAAACCAACATGCACAAAATTTATTTCCCCCTACCTCTAGCAGCCAATTGATACTAGTGGGAAGAGGCCCTATGGTCAACTTTTAATCTCATATAATAGACCTATAAGGATTTATACACCTAGTAACTACCATGGAGTCACGCCTATTGCACATTTCCTTGTAGCCTTGAACTATATAAATTCTTCTTTAAAAAAACATGTTTCGGGTAAGAAATCTCCTTAGTGTTGATCCTCTTCATTATTCTTTATTAAGCTAGCATTCCCAATAATTTCCTTCTTCTTTACTTATTTTAAGTTCCTTTTCTCTACATGTTCTTTCACCTTTCACTTCCCATGACATATTTATCTATTGTATTCATTGCAATATGCAATCATCAACCAACTTAACTTTTAGTGGACCATTTGTATCTTAAAACAAATTAAATAAAATAAATACCAACATATATGTATATACTTTTCCATTGTGAGGATTGAATGGATAATGTTCATTATATATTAAATATGTTCATTAATTATTAGCTATAAAACATACGTACACAAACTATCAAATCCACATTTGGATGGGGTTTTTAAATTTCAATTTTCTTAAATACTGAATTAAGGTTTTTTTTTTTACATTAAAATTAGGGTAAAGTTTTTTTTAATGAAGACGATCTTATGATAAATTAACGAAAATTTTAAATAACGTTCATCACTAATATTTTATTAAATAAATGAAATTATACTTAAAAAAATCATAATTAAAATTTCATCAATTATATAAAATAATAATTTATAAAAAAAAATAATAAATTGTCTTTTAAAAAATATCACTTAATTATTTTGATAGGCCTTATTATTTAGAATAGGGTTTTCAAAATTAAATTGTTTTTTAAAAAATATCACTTAATTATTTTGATAGGCATGACTATTTAGAATAGTGTTTTCAAAAAACTATCATTTAATTATTTTGATAGGCATGACTATTTAAAATAGGGTTTTCAAAACTTTAATTGGAATAGTTTTTAAGTGCAACTTTTTGGAGTTTTCTAATGATTTTTAATCAAAATTCAGTGAAAAAAAATGTGGCCAAATCTCGATTTGTGTGTTTTAAACTAGTTTTTAACTACATATATAGATTGAACACCTTCAAAAACCCTTGGGGCACTTCAATTATCAAGAGTTCACCTGTCAAACGTGTGAATTAAATAAATCGTTATCAGATTCTAGACAAATTAGATAAAAATAAATTGTATAAGACTACTTGATTTTGATTTAATTATCAATAATTATTAGGTGGATAGTATGGATTTATCCTCCGTAAAATATTTTTAGTAATATACACAAATTAATGGTTGTGATTTATTTTCAAAGTAATTATGCATTTTTCTCCTTTTAATTAAATTCATTAATTAATAAATTTCATGTTAACAAATATCATATGAAATGAGTTATAATTTTTTAGGCATGTGGTTTGACAAGCCATAATATTGTAACAAAATCTGTTTTTAGATTAAGAGTCTCCATGATAGATTGGGGATGAATCTTCATATTACATGTTCTTTTCTTAAATGTATGTATGCTTTCATTATATATATATTTTTTATCATTATAATAATTACATTGATAATAAGTGTGTCTATTTTGGATATGGCTTCCAAAATTTCATTTAATTAATAATAATAATTATTAGGTGGGTGGTGGGAATTGAATCTCCATGGAATATTCTATAATATTTTTAGTAATATTCACAAATCAAAGGTTGAGATTTATATCCAAAATAGTTATGTCATTTAAAAAAAAATGATTAAATAAAATAATTTCATATGAAATGAGTTATGGTGTTTTGAATATGTGGTATTGATAAGTGATGCAGGAGAATCTAGACTTAGCCAGCAATGTGATCATGTGTTCACATGTTGTGGCTAACATAAGGTGGATAAATATTGGTCATTAATATTTTACTTAGTTTTAAATGAGAGGAGTTAGTTTATTGGGGTTTGCTAAAATTAATTAGGAATAAAACAATTGGTTCCCCCCTGCGAGGAAATTGAGCCAAGTAGGATAAGAGCTTAGAAATAGGGTATCATTTATTTGTTGAGAGTGGTTCAAACAGAAATATATTTAGAGATGAGGACCGCTTCAGTGAGACATATAGATGTATGAATAGGTGTGAGGAAGATAGATAGCAGTGTGTGAAAAAGAGTGAGATAAGTGTGAAATAGGTGTGCAGGAGGAGAGAGCAGAGAGAACATAAATAATTGTAAAAACCAGCCATCCAAGGGCTTCGCTATGTAATTTCATTTATTATTAAATTCCAAGTGTTTTGTAATCGATTGGGTTCTCTGTTCGAAACCATTGTTTTAAATCTTTGTTAAAACATGTATTTATCAATTGCACAGTCAGAGATCAATCATATTTCAGCACGACGAGGACTGTGGATCTGACCCCAATCAATTGGAGAGATCTCATTGCATTTGGAGGACATCGCACATCACACTGAATAGTGTTTACAGTTAATAGTTTCACAAGTTAAATTTTTTAACCTACGACACGAAGTGAGAAGGCAGAGATATAACGTGGATCGTCAGATCTAGAAACAAACCAATAGCGGAGATTGTAGTGCCCAAAAAACGATTTCGCAAATTGCAATATTTAGAAGTTAAAAGTTAAGGAGTCACAAGTTAAACTAAATTGTTTGCAATGCGAAGTGGGGAGGACACGTGTTGGCTCAACACAACATCACAGTTTGCAAGAAATAAGGTTTAAGTATTAAGTTAAGTTGCGAATTGTGCAAAGTGCGATTGCTGGTGTTTGGTGGAGATTGTCGTGGGACCCTCCGCTAAGAAGATATGCATATATGCTATGATTTTTAGTTTATGTGTGTATGTTTAAGTTAGTGTTGTTGATCACGCACATATATATGTTTAGCAAACTCTGAAGTTTGAAATCCACTGTGAATAGAGAATTGTATGGACCCATAAACTATATAGTTCTGTGTGTATTTTGATATTTGTGCAACTAATCTGCATCATTTGGTATCAAAGGATACTTGAGTTCTGTTCTTGAAGGTTGAAGCAAAGATACCACCCAGGAGAGGAGCTGACATAGGTTGGGGATGGCCGGAAGAAAATGAAATTCTTCTGGATGAAATTCGACATCTTCATACAATAATGGAGACAGTAGAGGTTGCTTAGAGGAGAGCACCTGAAGAAGGAGATGTCAGCGCAAGAGAGGAAATTTCTGAGGAAGAAGAAGTGGTAGAAGACAAGGCAGCTAAAGTTTTCAAGATATTGGAAAAGGTTAGTGGGAAACCAAGGATGGAGATTCCTTCATACGAGGGGAACCTTAATGTGGATGAGCTGATGGATTGGATTAATTCAATGGATAAGTATTTAGATTTGGAAGAGATCGAATATAAGAATAAGGTCAAGTATGCAGCTACCAGGTTGAAGGGTCATGCATCTATTTGGTGGGATGAACTACAGACATCCAGAGTTAGAAAGGGAAAGCCTAAAATCAAGTAGTGGGATAAAATGATAAGGAAGTTAAAGAATAATGTTATGCTAAAGGACTATCAATTGAATATGTTCAAGTAATTTCAGAATTTGAGGCAAAAAGGAATGACTGTCAAGGAGTATACGTAGGAGTTTTACAAGTTCAGCATTAGAGCAGGACATGTTGAAGATGATATGGAGAAAGTAGCCAGATACATCAATGGCTTAAGGTATGATATACAGGATGAAATTAGTTTGTTTAGGCTGAAGACAATTGAGGATGCCTATCAAGCAGCTTTGAAGGCGGAGGAAGAAATGTTAAGGAATCAAGGTCAGAGGAATAGAGTTAAAATTCCGGCAAGAGGACGAGGAAATTTCAGAGCAAGATTTTAGCACTCTCAGAATGAAACAGGAGGTTCGAGTAGCAGACCGCCATAGAGAGAAGACTTTGGTAGAGGAATATTTTCACCTAGAGGTAGAGGCTGAGGAAGAGATATTTGGTGCTACACATGTGGAGAATGGGGACACAGATCATGGGATTTTCCTCATAACAAATCAACAGAATGTGAATGATGTTGAGGCAAAGGAAGAAAATCCTCAGATCATGGGGAAAGAAGAACCACATGAGGCAGGAGAGTC
The DNA here is from genome assembly GCA_034641835.2 of Pinus albicaulis. Taxonomy (NCBI): domain Eukaryota; kingdom Viridiplantae; phylum Streptophyta; class Pinopsida; order Pinales; family Pinaceae; genus Pinus; species Pinus albicaulis. Next base: position 136,193,797 of record CM076575.1, read on the forward strand.
TTTATTACTTAAAAGAGTATTCCTTAAAGAAGAGAAGGAAGAAAATGAGCCAACGCAGAGGAAAAGTCTATTCAGGACTGTACTCAAGTGTAAAGAAAAGTGCCGCAAAGTTGTGATTGATAGTGGAAGCATTGATAATCTTGTTTCCACATAGATGGTTGAGAAATTGGGGTTGAGTAAGGTGGTACACCCTACTCCTTATAGAGTTTCATGGCTATATAAGGGACATCGTATTTTGGTGACAGAATAGTGTAAAGTAGAGATACATATTGGTACATATAAAGATGTCATATTGTGTGATGTGATGCCAATGGACGTGTGCCATATATTGTTGGGAAGACCTTGGCAATTTGACAGAAAAAAAAATCATGATTGCAAAAGGAATACCTACACCATAGAGAAGGATGGGAAGAAGCACACATTACTACCTTTGAAGGATGAATATGATAAAGGAATAGCTGAGAATAATTCTATGTTGATTAGTGGAAAGGAGTTATTGCAAGAAGTCAACAAGGAGAAAGAAATGCATTTCGTTGCTATGGGTAAACCAAAGGTAATTCTGACTTCTACTAATTTAGACAATCTCTCTATGGAAAGTAAATATCTGTTAGATGATTATGTTGATATAGTTGTTGATGAATTACCAAGTAAATTGCCACCAATCAGAAGTATCAGTCATCACATAGATTTAATACCTGGTGCAAGTTTTCCAAACAAAGCAGCACATAGAATGACTCCTCACGAGAATGAAGAAGTTGGAAGATACGTACAGGAGCTGTTAGACAAAGGACTGATCAAAGAAAGTCTTAGTCCATTTTTAGTACCAGCCATGCTTAGTCCAAAGAAATGATGTGAGTGGCGCATGTGTACTAATTCCAGAGCCATAGACAAGATCACTATCAGGTATAGATTTCCATTTCCATGCATAGATGATTTGATGGATTGTCTAAGTGGGTCAAAATATTTTACTAATATAGATCTGAATAATGGATAACATCAAATAAGGATTAGAGGAGGTGATGAATAGAAGATTGCTTTTAAGACCAACAATGGATTTCATGAATGGTTAGTGATGCCTTTTGGGGTCACTAATGCACCAAGCACATTTATGAGACTAATGAAGGAGGTTTTCAAAGAGTATGTAGGAAATTTTGTGATATTCTATGTTGATGACATTCTGATTTTCAGTCGGAGTAAGGAGGAGCATTTGGAGCATGTCAAACTGGTGTTCAGTACTTTGCAAAAGGAGAATTTTCTCATAAATTTGAAGAAGTTTAGTTTCGTGCAAAAGGAGCTCATTTACTTGGGATTTATAGTCTCAAAGGAAGGCTTGAAGATGGACCCAGAAAAGTTTCAGGTAATACTAAATTGGCCAACTCCGAGAAGTATATTTGAGGTAAGGAGTTTTCATGGTCTTGCAAGTTTTTACAAGAAGTTTATAAAAAATTTTAGTCAAGTCTGTGCACAAATAATTAAAACTATAAAGGAGAGAAACCAACCAATTAACTAGACAGAAGCAGCAGATCGGAATTTCAAGTTGTTGAAGAAGAATATCACTGAAAGACCTGTTTTGGCTTTACCAAATTTTTATAAAACATTTCAAGTTGAGACTGATGCCAGTTAGATAGCAATTGGAGCTTTTTTGAGTCAAGAGCAAAGACTGATATCTTATTTCAGTGAAAATTTAAATGAGGCCAAGAAGAAGTATTCATCCTCTGATAAGGAGTTCTATGATATTGTGTAGGCTTTAAAGAAATGGAGGCATTATTTGATCTAGGTGGATATTGGTGGCCACCCACCTATTACACTTGGGGCTCCACCATTATCTCTTTCAATTTTTTAGTTTCGGCACAACTTACTATTTTTAGCGGTCTTTCTAGTCCTGAACTTCAGGAGCCATTTTGAGGCCTTAAACGACATTTTTTGGGAAAAATGGGAGTGACATGGGTTCATAAATCGATTTTAATCACATCAAAAGTTTTATTCCTCGGATATATCTTTCTAACGAGGTATGGTGTGCATCAAACGGAGATCGTATGCCAAAGTTACGTCCCCAGGAAGTTGAAACACCAATTTACCCAAAAGGGGCCCATAGTTTTGGCGCTTCATCTCCTAGGGTTATGGTTTTGAATGTTTATGGTTTCCCATTGTTTCTAAATAATAAATGGGCCCTCAAGCCTCATTGTAACATAGTTTAGAGGCCTGTAGTCACCACATCTCTTCTCAAAGATAAGCTACCAGTGCCTTAGCTAGTTTATTTCCATTTTGTCTATAAGAAAATTTCAGTTCTTTGATATTAATGAAATGAAGTGTTATTTCCACTGCATCTTTGTATTTATGGTTATATGTGTATTCTGTTATGTTCCTGTATAAATCTGGATCATTATGTTGCCCAAGGAATTTTTTTTGTATTCAAATAACCATGCACTACAGGTCATAAACAATCAGTCAAAGTTGAACCAAAAGCATGCAAAGTGGGTGGAGTTTTTGCAGAGTTTTACCTTTGTAATCAAACATAAAAATGGTAAGTCAAACCAAGCTATTGATGCTTTCAGTAGAGTAAATTTTATTATGCAGGAATTGAAGATTGACATTTTTGGGTTTGAAGAAATGATTGACATGTACAAGGAAGACACATATTTCAAAGAAATATATGCAGTTGTCAAGAATCCAGTGATTCATAATAGAAACCAGTGGTTATATTACTTGATCCCAGGAGGATTTTTGTTCAAGAATAATAATGTGTATACCTAAGTGTTCCATGAGGGAAAATATGATCAAGGAGAAACACAGGGGAGGATTTTCTGGAAAATTTGGACAGGATAAAACATTTGCTCAAGTAAGTGCTTTTTATTATTGTCCAAAAATGCGAACTCATATCAAAAAGTTTGTTGAGAAGTGCAGGATTTGTCAACATGCCAAAGGAAGAAACCAATACCCAATAGACCTTGGGATGTTGTCAACATGGATTTTATTTTGGGTTTGTCGAAGACTCAAAGAGGACATGATTCTATCTATGTTGTTGTAGATATATTTTCTAAAATGGCACATTTTATTTCTTGTAATAAAACTAGTGATGCAACTCACATTGCTAATTTGTTTTTCTATGAAGTTATAAGTTTTCATTGATTTCCTATGCGTATTGTTTCAGACAGGGATACAAATTTCGTAGGACACTTATGGAGGACTCTATGGAAGAAGCTGGGTACAAACCTCAATTTCAGTTCAGCCTATCATCCTTGGATGGATGGATAAACTAAAGTAGTGAATGGGAGCTTGGGAAATATATTAAGGAGTTTGGTTTACAAAAATTCAAAGCAATGGGACTTAGCCCTTGCTGAAGCTGAATTTTCCTATAATGATACTCCTAATTTGAGTACTGGAATGAGTCCATTTCAGATTGTTTTTGGGATGCATCGAAGAGGGGTGTATGAACTTAGATATTTAAGTAAACAAGAGACAAGGAGTGCTAAAGCTAAAGAATTTGTTAAAAAGATACAAATATTGCAGGAAGATGTCAAGCAGAGTTTACAGAAGAACACCCAAAAGTATAAACAAAGAGTTGATATGAAGAGGACTGAAAGGGAGTTTCAAGTAGATGATTTAGTCATGGTTTCAAGTATAAACCACATATGTGCAACTCATCTAAAAACTCACATCATCTAAAAAAATTAAAAACTAAATTATAATTTTGTTAATTATTAGGACTTTCTTAATTTTAGCAACATAAAATATATCATTAAATAAATGTTAGGTTTTAAACTTCTATGATCTATGTTTAGAAATATCATCGATCAACATCAACTTAAGGGAGTTTATAAGATTAATTGTTTTTGTGGTAGGAGTTGTATTGGAGAGACGAGATGCTCATTCCAGAAAAGACTAAAAGAGCATAAAGTTGATATTAAGAATGAAAGATCATGCTCTTCAACCCTTGCAGAGCACTCCTTGAAGACCAAGCATCATGTATGTTTAGAAAATGCCAAGATTATCGCCAGAGAATAACACTAGCAAAAGGGGGAAATTAGAGAAACGCATAAGATCATGAAGCATCCTGATAATCTCAACACAGATGGGGGAGAAATATTAGTGGAAATTGACTTCCTCCTATCAGACATATTAATTCTTCGAGTTCTTCTTTTTAGGCATAATTTTCTATCATTTTCCTTACCTCAAATTTCTATGATTAAATTAAATTGCATTAAATTAGCATTATTACTCTTTAGGTTGAGACACTATATATTTTATTTATTAAATATTTATTATAAATGATGAGTTAGTTTTTAATTATAAAATTTATTAATTAATTACTATTAACGATTATTTATGCATAATAATAATTAATAAATTAATTAATTAATTATTATTAATGATTATTTATGCATAATAATAATTATTTATTTGTTACAATTAATTAATAAGTGAATAAATAATTATTATTAATAAGTAAATTATTCATTAATTTTTCTCCCGATTTTCATTAAAATTGAATTGAATTAAATTAACTTAAATATTATTTTTAGCTCCATCTTAACATTATTAATCTTTAGGTTTAGACTATAAATATATTTTTAATTATTTATTAATTATAATGAATAAATAAAAAATTATTAATAAATAAATAAAATAACTATTATTAAGAATTAATTATTATTAGTTAAATTTTCATTTCTAATGCATTAATTCGGGTTTACGATTTTATAATATTTAAGATTTTAGTCGGTTCTTTTTAATAATAAATTTTTATTTTGTTATTTATTATTTTTATTTTTATTTTGTAGTTTGACTTTTTTTTCATTTAGAATTTTTTTCTTTCGTAATAATCATATGTAAAAGAACATTGTCTACCCGTTTAGAATTAACCAATGTGATTCATCTTCAAGATTGGGTGAGAAATTAGATCAAGACATTGAGTTTAAATAAATGTAGAGATGGCTAAACTAGCCGTTAGAATACCGATTAGTTTGACTCCAAATAGAATAAATTAAATGAAATAAAAGGATTAATTTTATTTAAATAATAATTTTATAAAGAAATGTATTTATTAGTATTATTATTATTTATTATTTATTATTATTTCATTCATTCAGAGTCCTGAAAATGGATTCTATTTGTAATTTGAAACACCAACAAGATTCGAATTATACTATAAAAAATTCTAACCATCTTTTTCATTAAATAAATGTTTTGATGTTTATACTAAATTAATTAACTATTTAATTTATATAACTACACTAATAAGTATTTAGAGCAGAAATATCCCCTATTCCTTTAAAACAATAAAAGATACAGTTGGACCTGGCATGATTGGACCTCACACGATTTTTTACAGAAGTGTGTAAAAGCCCCATTCCGAAGTGGGAAAAACGGACTTATTCTGATGAAAATTTTTGTAATGGTTTCTCTTTTTACCCAATTTACTGCGGGCGTCGTACTATCCAAACAATGGTAAAAATAAAATTAAGAATTTTATTTTTGAGAAAAAAAAACCACAAGCACCGTATAATCCAAAGATTGGTCAAATTTAGCATTTAATATTGGCCTGCTTAAACCCCGAGAGGATAATTGAACAAAAATATTAAAACCCAAGTTTTTTTTGCACCAGAGGGATGCCATGGCTGATAAATACAATAGAATTTGCGAATGAAGGCATAAGTTCCAACCCACCAGTCATTCTCCATGCTTCTATAATAAAGGATTTGTCTCACTTTCCTCATTGTCTCTTTTCCTTTCTTTAGAACTCCATTTGAAATGTCATTAAATTTCCATGGTGAGCGTAAGGAATCCATGCGACTCGTGAGACATGGCAGGCTCTAACCTAGTCAAGCAGTTACTTGAAGCTTTCAGAGCTATGACATCTTTTGGAAAGGGGCTCGAAGGTACGGAATTAGTAGAGAAAACATTAACTGACTGTAGCAACACAGGTTATGCAAATGTGGATTTTTTTTTACTCATTTGAATGTTGTAAAACTCAAAGTATTAGAGTAGTGATTGACAGCAATTGATAGCCGGTATTAGAGTAGCGATTGACAACAACTCGGAACTTCCTCAGGATTCAGAGTTGAACTGTATCTTCTACCTGTCGACGACAGACACAGAAATAAGGATATCAGCATCGAAAATCGGTGGCATTTTTCTGCATTGGAAACAATGAATAATTATGTGAAATTAGGGAAACATAGGACAGGGAAAGTGGGCTAATAGAGGATAGGGACAGTGGTCTAACAGAGGACAGGGACAGTGGGCAGAGAAAAAAGGGCAGAGAAGCAAGTTTTCAGTGGTCAGACCAATAGATATTGAAGGGTTCAGCATAAAACAGAGGGTCAGTTTTGGGCAGAGACTTTCATTTCCCTTAATATCATCATGATAATGGGACAAGAAACTTTAGAACCCATGGAAACAAATTATATCCGGAAAGTGAAAATTGCCTCATCAGCCAAAACTGGGAAGTGGGTTTGGGTTAATGCCAAACAATATCAGGGCATTTTAAAACAGAGACTAGCTCATCTAAAATGGGAGCAGACAAGGAAAAATAGGTCTCAAAGGGAAAGTACTTGGGTCCTTTGCAAGAAAAAATATTCAAACAAGTCCTCTTTGCAAGCATGTGGCAACAAGTTCAAAGGAAAAGGAAAATTCATTGATGATTATGCCTTATATAGTCCGACATCCACACCTCTCACTTGGTCATCTGATCTTTATGTGAAAGAACTGTTAAATGTAAAAGAGAGGTTGGAAGTAGTAGAAGCTAAAGAGATAGAAAGAGATTGTACAATCCATATAACAACAGCTGAAAACCAAGATTTAGTAGATAGCAACAAATTTTTGAAGGATAAAATGTCCTTGCTACAAGAAGCTCTCCGAAAAGGGAAAACAAAATGGAAATGCATGAGATTAGAGGTGCAAAACATGAAGAAATTTTCAGTGGAGAATACATAGGTGATGAATGCGAAACCATCCCAGGATAAGGGGAAAGTAGTTTCCCAAATAGACAACAATGAAGAGACATCAAGAGAAGAGGGGAAAGGAGATTCCGCAAAGCTCTCCAAAACCTAGGCTCAATTTATTAGCAATTCTACTAAGAGGGAAGGAGAAACAAACATTCAGGTTGACAACATGAAAGATAGAGAAATCAAGGAAAGACGGGATAGAGAAACAAACATAATTATTAAAGGGGTGAAAGATTATGGGAAAAATGAATGTACTCTTGACCTTGCAAGAGATTTCTTGAAAGACAAGCGCCAATGGCAAGGAAAAATATGTCAAGCATGGAGAGTAGGTAAGCCTAACGGTGAGAGAGCTAGGCCCATAAAATTCATCATGCCCAACTTGCGTGATAAATATATCATTCTAGGCAGGAAGCAGTTCTTGAGGGGTTCTCGATTTTTTCTAGAAGAACTTAACTGTAAGACAACAAGAGGAAAGGAGGGACAAAATGAAAAAATTTAGGGCAATAGGAGAAATTTGGACCTCCTTCCAAAACAAGGCAGCAAAATGATAAAAAAGAAGAGGCAGAAAACTCTTCAGCAAGAAATGGGGAAGCAAGGTCAGTATGGCAAGAAGGGACAAAGACTCAACTGCGAGTCTTACATGTGAAAACAAATAGCAATCAAGTCACACCCAGGTTTCCTTAAGATTAGTTTTTTGGAACTACAGGGGTTACCCATGGAGACGAGGACCTGGGTTAGGGCCTATTGTGGAATATAGGGACATAATTTGCCTCATAGAAACACATGAGCATGATGGGTGAAAGACACCTTTTTTTGAAGGTTATTGGAAGATAGCAGTATGGAACAAGGAAGTAGGGAATGGCAAAGGGCATGGGGGAATCATGGTATTAGTAACAAAAAATAAGGTCGTTTCATTCAGCTAGAAAAATAAGACCCAATAAGCAATTTGTCTGGCTTAAAATATCAAAAAATGGAAATCACATCAGAATTGCAGCATGTTATTTTGCGCTGCAAGTTTCAAAAATCTACAAAAGTAGAGGGCTTGACCACAAAGATCCCTTTGCAGCCCTAAAAACAGATATTGCAATATATTATTAGCTAGGTGAAGTACTTATAGTGGAGGATTTCAATTCTAGAACTACAGGTGAACAAGCTAGCATTCTTTGTTGCAAAGAAGACAATGACCGTATCTGGCTCACATAAGAGAGTAATCATTAGTGGGAATGAATTTCAGAGGATAAAGGCTACAATATCTTTGGAGAATAATTGCTTACGCTATGTGGGGCTTTCAATTTAGTCATTTGTAATGGTTTGACTAGATGGGAAAAGTATGGTAATTTCACTCGCAATACTTACAATGGAACAAGTGTAGTATATTATGCAATTTTCTCGCATAGTTTGTGTGAGAAAATGGAGGAAGTGCTGATTGGAGATCAAATTTTGGACTTAAAATTAGATCACAAGCCAATTTATTTAAGTTTCTCTTGGATCGGAAAGAAGCAATTAGGGTCAAAACTCAATGTGTTCAACAAAATCTCCCAAATGGCAGAATTATTTTGACTCCAGAGAATTGTAATACCTTCAAAAAAACATTAGAGAGGCTCTTCGAGAAGGAGGAAATCTCATTTCATGGCCTTCATAGTCGTGAATTAACACATTTAATTCAAAGCACACTTGGTGAGTGCAAAAGAGTAAAAATTAAGAAGTCTGAAACAAATTGTTTTCCAGTTAATGCTTGGTTTGATGAGGAATGCAAAAAGGAAAGGAGAAGATGGAAGGAATCAGACAAGGATAACATAAATCTAAAAGCTTACAAGTAGATAGTAAGAAATAAAAATGTTGATTTCATGGTTTCGAGGAGAGAAGAACTAATATTCCTTGGGAAAAATAACCCCAAATTATTCTGGAAGGAGCTCCAACCGAAAAAGGTGCAAACTGAAAACAACATTACAAATTCTAAATGGTTCGACCATGAAAGACAACTTCATGAGCAGGATCCCAAGGTTGACCCTCCTCCCTTGGTCAACACAGACACAAAACTCTTCATGGTGCAAGAGGTAGAGATGGGTATCAAGAGGTTGGGTGCTGGAAAAGCAAAAGACTTAGATGAAATCCAAGCAGAGTATCTAAAGTGGGGCTTAAAATTCTTTCACCTCACATCACAATTTTTTTTAACAACATCATACAGCAGGGGTTCCCCACAGATTGGACAACTAGTATGGCAATACCTCTTTTCAATAGTGGTGACTTCAATAATCCCTCCAATTATAGAACCATAATGATAAACCCCTTGTTTGCAAAGTTTTTTGGAATCATGCTAGAAATAAAATTAGCTAGTGGGTAGAAGAAAGAGATAAACGTGCTAAAGGGAAAGCAGGATTTAGACCTAAGCATTCCACAATTGATCATGGTATAAATTTAAGGCACATCATTGAAAAAGTTTGGTAAATAACAAAAGATTTTTTTTGTTTCTTTGTTGATTTCAGAAAATCCTTTGAGAGGGTTCCTAGGGATAAGATTTGGGGCAAAATGGAGGAACTCGAGGTTTCTAGGCATTTGAGAGCAGCTATGCATAGGTTGTATGAAGAGGTGAAAGTCAAAATTAGAACTTCAGCAAGCATTTTTGAAAGTTTTAGAAGCGATATTGGGGTCAAGCAAGGTTTCCCATTGTCTCCTACCCTTCTTGGGTTATATATTGACAAGGTTGAAGAGTGGCTAAATTCGCAAGGGGGTGACGGTATCCATTTGGGCAAGTTTGTTATAAGGATTCTTTTGTACATAGATGACCTTATATTGATTGCTAAATCGGCTCTTTGTTTGCAAGAGCACTTATGTTCCCTTCAGCATTTTTGTAGAAGAGTGGGGATGCAAGTCAATATTAGTAAAACGAAAGTAGTGGTTTTCTCTAACAAAAGAAAGCATAACCAACATAAGTTATACTTTGAAGGAAACATTCGAGAAGAAGTTGCAGACTGCAAATACCTTGGAATTGACTTCAACAAAAATTTAATTTGGGATGGTTGTAGAAAGAAAAGAACTTTAGGGGGTTGGAAATCATTTTATGCTCTTCAAAATAGGTGTAGAGAGGCAGAGCTGTGGGACTGGAAAACCACAACTCTTTTTGGGCTTCTATTGATTCTGATGATTCTCTACATTTGTGAACTATGGGCCAGTATCACAACCGAGATGCAGTGGAAACAAATTGAGAAAATTCATAAGCATTTGATTACAAACAGATTCAAAATTAAAAGTGAAGTTCCTTATGCTATCTTGTTAAGTGAAACAGGGGTTGCTCCTATTGAAGAAATTGCTATGGTGTGAGTCATAATGTATTTGAAAAAAATGGACAAATGGAATAAGGTAGATGACCTAAGGTTGCGTTTAGTGACAAATTGTGCAAAATAAAGAAGACTTGGATATGCCAAAATAACAAATGGTTTAGTAAATGGGGCATTTGCTTGAGCATTTGTCCTACAAATAGTAAAGAGATAAAAACTTTTGTTATGGATAAGTTCCACAAACGTACTTGGGAGAAAGAGCTAGGGAGAAATAATAAGTACTACATTGAACAATTTAACCCCACTCATAACCATCTGCAAAAGGCGTACATAGGGGTCAATATTTCTTCAAGATCTAGAATTCTTATTGCTTAATTAAGGACTAATTCTCATCAACTTTGTTGTGAAACAGGGCGTTGAAAAAGGAAAAAAGAAATGTTGGAGGAAAGAGTATGTATTTTTTGCTCTTCCGGAAAAGTGGAAACAGAAAAGCATTTCATTTTAGAATGTGAGGCCTTCAAATACAACAAGGAAAATTATGCAGGTATTCTAGCAGCTAGTTCTTGGGATAATCTATTCAGCAAAGAGTTTGTCGAGAAGCTCAGAGTGGTTATTGTGAAACTTCATAGGAAAATGGCCGAATACAAAATCCAGATGGAAAAGAAATCTGTCCCATAGGTTATTTTTAGCCTCGTGGACGTTAAAAATACTTTATGTATTTCTTTCTTTTAATATAAATTATTGACGATGTGACTTGAAGATACGATAGAAGGGTTCACTAAATTTTTTCCATTTATCTCGATCTCTACGGCTTGTATTTCAAAACTAAATTATGAGAATGCAAAAGTGAATTAGGATATGGCGTTAACTTTTATATTATTTATTTTTTATTAAATAAAAAAATATAGTTGTATTTTATTTTAAGTTCATTAAATTTTAAATTATTTATTATTTATTAAATAAATAAATAAAATATAGTTGTCTTTTAATTTAAGTTCACATATATATATATATATATATATTAATATTTTATTATTAAGATTCAAACTATTTTTAAAACATACCACTTTTAATTATGTTTTTGGTAGTTTTATTATATATTATAAAATTTAATTTGCAATTATGATGATGTTGTGATAATGAAAGATAACAAAAATATATAGATTTGTATTACACATCCAAGATGCATTAATTTTTAATTTTTAAATTATTTATTTATTTGTTTATTTTCTTTAAAAGGCATATTAATTAATTCATTGATCATAAAGATTTCAAAATTATATGTGGAAATAACAAAAGTAAAAAATATCAATATTATATATTTGAATAACAAAAACAAAAAATAATTTTCATATTCTATTTTTTATATATTTATAACTAGCTTTTATAAATTAAATATAAAAAAAAAACTTAATAAATTATAAGTATGTGTTCATGTTTTTCAATTTATTATTTCTTAAGAATTATATTCATATTATAAAGTAGGTTTTTCACTTATATGATCTAAATTGGTGTTGTCTAACTATTTTATATTTGGAACAATTTTTTGTTAAATTATTAATCTTTTTGTTTAAAATGTGTTTTTGAATGCATAAATGGATTCAACTTTCTGAAAAAGGTTGAGGCACTCGGATTGCGGAGAGTTCACAATGCCAACTTGTGATTCCAACAAATTAGTGATGAATTTTATGCAAATTTCCTTGAAAAAATACATGGAAAAGCTACAAACCTTAGAACAAGTAGACCACAACATCCAATTTATGAATCCAATAACAAGTTAGATACTCAAATAACAAGTGATCTTGTTAAAATTTTAAAACCCTAATAATCTGACTTCACATTTTCTTACACCAATGTTACAAACTATAATTTTCACACATGTTATCCAAACCTACTAATATAATCCAATAATATATTAGAGTCTCAAATTTCAAGTCATCCTAATGACACTTCAAAACCCGAATATTTTAACTTGACTTATGCTTGCACCCAAGATTATGTAAATGAAATTTCCCTTAAAGGTGAAAAGATACGCTGAAGGAATTGAACATGCCTATGATTTTACTGCAAAAATGTTGCAGCAAAGGAAAGATAACAACCTAAAGGGTGGAGGATGGAGAGGAGGAAATGTATTCAGGTTTGCAATGGTCTCATAATTTTATCGATGCTTTTGTAATAGATGTTGCTTGAACCACCTCCCTAAATCATTTTGTTTCCAATCATACCACTATGAAAAAATATTATATACATATTATATCCAAGCTATAACATGCAAGGTAATGAGGAGAAACATTAGCATAGGTCCTCATCCCGGTGGGCACTTGAGCACAAAAAATATAATTGCACAAAGGAAATGACTAAAGTCAGTGTGTAATGGTAATGAGATTAAATAAGGAGAATCTTTCAATGGAGTAACCTTCAGATTCCATGAAATTGTGCAATCAACATGAAGAAGGGGTTTGTTTTAGAATTTTAGCTCACCTTGTTTGAGGATTTAGATCACCTTTTTTTCTTTTATAGGACGTGTTTTCTTGAATTAGAGTAGCATATCATTATAGTTAGTTTACACTTCATACCACTGTACTAGGTGCTTTCTTCTTTTTTGTTAATATTTCTCCTATCACCCCCCTTAACGTTTTGAGTTTTCTTTGTCTTGACACCATTTCTCCCCCTAGGTGTCTATAACGGAGACTTCATGGCCTTTTCCACCAATTTCCTTTAGGAAATCCTCTCACCCTTTCTCATCGAGTTAGAATACATCCTTCTAGTCCTCCATTGAGTTCAAATATAGACTCTAGTTCTTCTGATTCTTCTAGTTCTTCCTCTGATTCTGCATCTTCCCAACCCCACATCGCCACCATGTCAGGTGCTAATGTGGGTGGTGGAAACCCAAGTGGTAACCAAGATCCTAACCAAGATAACCCTATAGGCAGAATCTGTTGAGGTATGGCCACTAATCCACCCTTGCTTCCCTATATGGTTGGTTTGAGCCTCCATGATTTAAGCCAGTTCATCAACGATCCCCTTCTCCATAACCATAATTTTCCTCCCATGCCTACCAAATTTCCCTCGTACATTCCCAAGTTTTAAGGTAATCATGTAGAAGAACCCACCAATCATTTTCACAGTTTCCACATGTGGTGTTCACCAAATTCCATTACCAAAGGAATCTGTTTGTCTTTGTCTCTTCAAACACACCATAACTGGAATTGCTGCCAAGTGGTATGTTGTTCAGCCGCATGCCTCTTATTCCACCTTTGTAACTCTTCCCAATGAATTTCTTTCATACTTCCAATTTCCTCTTCAATATGACACTAGTACCAAACTACTGACTTATTTTCATTAAATTTATACCACTCGCCTTTCTCACCATGTACAAGAATGGCTCAGAAGGAGGAGCATTTGTAAAGCACGCGAGTTTGGGTATTGTGTGTATATGGATTGATTCTTCATAGCCATTTCCCCCCCATAGATAAATATTTCACCTCTCACTTCCCTCAGACTGAGGAATAAGATCTGCATATAACCTTGAAATATGATTTGATATATGCCTAGTCAGGTTATGTTTATACTATCCTTCCCAATCTGCCTCGCCCTAGTGCTACTGATGCACTAGGGGCATCTCATGTTGATGAAGATATCGTTGGATATATTTCCCAACCCCACCAATCACCATACCCTCAACCTCCTTTGATTTATGTTCAACCCTAGGGGGGGACCAGTTCCACTTACACCAACCCCCCCCTGATCCTTCGGGTGTCAACACCATATGTATTTTCCCATTCGCAATAGCCAATTAGAGGGCCAACTATTGCTCAATCTGGTTACCATAGTGTTGTTGTGAATTATTATTATCCCTATGTACCGCCTAGCGCTCTATCCCTAATGACACCAGTGCCTCAACCTTTCATGCCTTCATCTCCTCTTCCATAGTAGAAACCGCCTCCACATATTTAAGTGAATGCTAAACAAAGTGCTACCATTCCCCCTAACCACAAGAGAATAATTAAGGGGAAGGGTAACAAGAACCAAAAACCTCAAATTAACCAAGGAAACCAAGGTACATAACCTAATTCCAATAAGAGTGACCAACCTAATCAAACAACGTAAAAATAGGGTGCACAAATGAAGAGAAACAAGGCTCTTAAAACTAATAAACCTTATAATTGTTGCAGGACTTATGGTCATTAAACACTTGAATTTCCCCTTTTATCTCAGATGCGTCAGGCATGGGAAGCTCAAAAAGTTGCTTCTAGAGGACCTTAATCCATGGCTCCACCTTCCCCTCCCTCTTCTTCACAATTTCCAGTGCTTACCAATCCATTCCCTCATCAAGGATATGTGGCTACCCAAACCTCCTAGAATCCTCCAAGGCCCCAACCTTTGCATCATGGAAATCGTAATTACTAGATTCTCATGATGAATTCCAAAGATATGAACCTCCAAACTTGGTCGCACTAATATGAAAATCCTCCTCATAAGTAAACGAATGATTGCAAAACCAAAGTTTCCATTGAGCCCCTGTCATCACCAAATGGTACCTTATAGATCCCTTAGCCTAAGGTGGGGGTTCACCCTAAGATCACAAAAGGTCCATTACATTGAAATGTTTCTTCTTCTAAATCAACCCATACATATAGTATAGTAGATGACTTGGTGCAATATCCTACCACCATTTCAATGATGGAAGTCCTTCAGATATGCCCATCCCAATGGAACGCTCTATTATCTGCTCTAGGTGGTGTGGATCCCTCTAATGATAGTTTCATCGTATTTGAAGTTGATAAAGCGGAACATCTGCCCCTTCCTTTCTTCATTGCCTTTTATATACTAGTCTCCATAAAAAATTCCACTATTCAACAATGTATAATAGATCAAGGCACCTACACCTATGTGATGGCTACTAATGTCTAGAAGCAACTTGATTCCTCTCACCTGTCACCATCCACTATCACTTTTCATGTTTGGGACAATCACCCCTCGCAGCCCCTCGGTTTGTATCGGAATTTCCCCATCACTGTTGTTGGCAAGACGATCTTGATGGATATTGAAATCATTGATGCCCCCTTATATTATAACATATTGTTGGGTCATATTTATACATACACCATGTCATATTTTTCATCCTAGTGAATTTTCACCACTTCAGCAGACTAACAGGCCGAGGAATATGTGATTTTACCCCTAACATGTGTATTATAATGAATTATGGTAATTGTGACCCTCGCGTGAAAAATTATGCAAGGACAACCAAGTACGTGAAGGGGTGAATTTGTGTGTGTGAATGTGAAGGAGGCCATAATGAAGTGCATGGCTATTTTAATATACTTGTGAGGCTCGGAAACCCAGAGCATGGGAGAGGTCAATGGGTCAAAAATTCAAGATAGAATGATATACATGAGGGAATTACTGATAAGGAGGTAAGCAACCAACCAAGAAATTGTAGGGAGCAGGGCCTCCACATTCAGTGGGCTACAAAATTATGGGGGAATTGTAGGTATTCCTTGCATCAATTTGAAATGATGGTGGGTTTTGACATCAGGCAGTGGATTAATGGCAATAACCCCTATGTAATATTCCAAATTACCAGTCAGCTAATTGGAATATTAATTTGGATCTTTTTTTGCATTTCCTAATGTTGGGTGGAAATAAAGTGGGTAGGGGACCCACAACTAATAATTAACCCAAATAAATTATTTTACTAAAGTCCCTAAGTGAAAATTGTGGCTCTAGTAGTGGGGTCGAATTGGCCTTAGGTGACAGTGTAGAAGAGCAATGAAAAAGACATCGTGGGATTGGCTAGAGGAAGGCAGCACATGATTGGTCAAGGAGAGGCAGCGCGGGACAAGGTGGGACCCAAGGCATACGTTGGGACTCAATGGATAAAAGGAGGAATGGAAGGCTCATTTGGATTCATTCATTCATTCATCAATTTTTTTCTTTTCATTTTGATAGAGCACGATTGAGCCGGAGAGCCAAGTCTGCAGTGTTGTTTAGCACACGAGATCTTCAAGCGAAGATCTCAAAATATGCCTCCGGGGACTTCGAGTGCCCAATCAGGAGAGGAGTTCCACCCTTTTGTGAGGAAATTTTCTACCAGCAACATAAGGAGTAAGCGTAGCCATTTCTTGACTGCGCAGAGGAGGAGGAGATTGCAGAGTGGAGGAGGTAGTGTAGTGAGGAGTTTGAATCAGGAGGTTGGAGAGAAGGGAATTCTCATTAGGATATTTGGAGGGGAGGCTAGCCATCTCCTTCCAGGGTTTATTACAGCATTCTGGTGAAATTTTTGAGCATATTTTTCCACTGGTTCAATTTCCCCCAACATTTCATTGTGCCAAGCCCAAGAGGGCTAATTTCTGACGTTAAAACTAGGACAACCCCTTTCTGGGTTTTTCTGGCTTTATTAAGGAGAGGCCAAGACTAATTTGGAGGAATTTTATGGGTAGAATTAAGAGGGAAAACTAGGATTCCAACTCAGTCATCAACTAGAGGAGCTAGGGGAAAATTAGGCAGAAATTATGAGGTCAATATTTGGCAAAATCCTTTGTGGGTTATTGTGGGTTTCTTGAGTAGAGATTGTGGTTAAAAGCCCAAAATTTTCTGAGAATTATTGTAGGCTCTAGAAGAAGATTTAGTGGATAAGAAGCAACATTTCTGGTCTAGACGTCGCAGAGATAGAGCCACGCAGAGCCACTTCTAGCAGGAGATTTAGCTTGGGTTTGAGTTGTTCTTCAGCCTGCTTTGAGCAAGCCCACGTGCAAGATTTCCAGCACCACTATTGTACCCATTCCAATAAATTTAATAAAATGGCTTAGTAGTTGTTGCTTGGCTCCAGTTTACATGTTGTGATGATGTATTTTCTGTTATTGTAGTTTTTAGTCTATTCCCACTTTTATTACTGTTAATCCCAATTTGGGATATTACACCCTATTCCATAGGCTGGAAAAAGTAGATTTCTAAGGCATCAACAAATGAAGGAGGAATATTTACCACTTTTCGATGTCAGTGTCAAGCATGAGTGGTGGAAATTTCCTACTCTTCAACGAGGTAATTGTTGTTTTATTGTGAGGTTCCCTATTTCTAGGTTTGTTTACTAACGTCATTTTCTAGCAATATTTATGGGCTTTTCGATCTATATTGCTAGGAATTTGTTGTTGTTTGTGAAATTGAAATTTCATGTCTTCTCTTTGTTGGTTTGGGAATGTGGAGGAAGTGAAATCATAACATAACACTAGCACTATGATAGCTCAAAATTGAATGTCTAGTGTGGGAAGGTTCCAGTTCATCATTATTCTGGAAATACCTAGGACTCTTTTGGTTTTGAATGTAGGGTTTATCGTGCTATAATTTTCAATTATTCTAAATATCCAAGTTGTCAATTTAGGTCCAGGTGTTTCGATTGAAGGGAGTATAAGAGGTGGTGGGACGTTTATGGGCTCAACATGGCTAATTGACACGTATTTATGAATATGGTGTGGAAGGAGGGAGTGTTGTTGGGATTAAACCATTGGGACACAATCTGTTCAGCTAGTTTGAAAGTGGCAAGGGATGGACATTGACTATAATAGGGGAGTAAACAGTAGGTAGAGTTTTGGAGCAGTGTAGTTGGGTTTCAATTATGAAGGTCAAGAAAATTGGTTAAAAATCTCTCTGGACTTTTCTCGAATGACCATTGACATGACCAAAGAAGAGTGGTTCAAAGTGCATGAACCCTTGCGTGGCCTGTACAACATACCTCTCGTAGCCTAGTTATAAAGTTATGTTTGTTCCATTCTGAGACAAAGAGGCCACATCAAGAGAGGAGCAGTATGCTACGAGGAGAAAGAAGCAAAGGGAATACTCGCTAAAATCTCAAGGTAGAAGGTTTTGTAGCAAGATATCGGGAGAAAATCTCAGTTCATGTTCAGGAGGAGCTCAACCACATTGAAGGGGAAGCCTCTTCCCACAAAACATCCTTATCTAATTCTGAAGTGGTAGAAAATTCTACTGTTTGGATCCCCAATATGAGGGACATGCAAGGAAGAGCCAATGAATACATGCAGACAATTGATTTCTACTAGAAGATGAAGTTCATGTTGGAACACATTTTATTGGATCATCAGGAGTGTAGGATGGACTTGCTACAAAATTTTAACCACGTGCATGGGCACCTACAAATATTATGACAATAGGATAGACATGATAGATTTCAGATTGGCGATGATTGAGCACCATCTTGGCATCCCTCCAGTGACATCCAAACCCTCATTTGATGTGACAGATCATATTATAGTGATACGATCTTATTTTGATTCCCTCACTTTACTATTTTATGATTGTGGTTATTGTATCCACTTTTGCTAGTAGCTTTGTGAAATGCTGGATGGGCCATCATGGGCCTTCTCTGCTATTTCTTCTCTTCCGCTTGGGTGCCATGTAACCCACAGCCAATTTGATTTCATAATTATAACCGAAGCCCAAGGGGAAGTTAATGAGAGCCTTGGCTCTGCAAATTCTGAAGGTGGCACGGTCATATGCGAGAGCGGCCTCTTCAGAGTGTTGAAAGAGCCCAGCCAAACTCTAGCCCCCTTCTTACTAGGGTTCCTAATTCTAGCTGTGAATTTTCCCCATGCCTACCGCCCGACTCTGTAATATCTGGTCTTCCTCTGATTCATCTTTGTGCTCCCCTCCTCATGTGCCAGCAGCTTTACTTTCACATTTATCACCTCTGTCTTCTTATAACTATGGCTGTAGAAGAAGAAGAGGACAATTAAGTGTGTTGTGATTTGGATCTGTTGTTGTTATTTTGGCATGAGCTCTTACAGGTGCTTGTAGCGGCGGCGGTGGCGGCATCGGCCTGGATATGACCATGATCATCAACTTCAATAAAAACGTGTCTGCCATTATGATCAAAATCAATATCATCCTCCACTTCTAGCAAATGGTGGCGAATCAACTCCAACATATTCATGTTCTCCCCTGCTGTAACGTCCTTCGCCAACTGTGGGAAGTCGCATTAATCTTCAAATGGATTCATTTCCATTTCAAGGCCGTGAGGAGGATGATAAAGCAATATTTTCCATTTTTGTTAAAGTGGTAAGTGCAATAGTTCTTGCCTATTCGTATTTTCATGGCTCCTTTCCTATCTATACTAAATATATTTAACTTTCAATTTGCACCACCAAATGCGGTCCTCATCCTCTCGATGCTGTGAGGTGCAGGAGACTTAATTATCACACAGACACGACTATTAATAATAATGTTTGACCCGCAAACATTATTCACTTATAGACTCATTTTTTTCATCGACGTGGAGACCCCAATGGCACAATTTTAGTAACCAGTCATCTCGTAGTGTCATAATTAACATGGCATCCATGGAAACCTACATGAATGAATTAGGGAACCAATAGGACACTACAACATAAAGGGTGGTTTTAAGACATCATTTAAGACATTTTTTGGGTAAATTGTCCTTACTTGAGTGTTATAGCATCATTTCTCACCTTGACATGATTCATGATTGCTTTATGGCTTTTGGGCACCCATTCCTACAGACTTGGACAAATTCACTTAAAAACAGTGTAAAATCCCTCATACGCGACTATGCCCATACTTTTCCACGTGTATACGCGAGTACAGCTAGACTTTTCCGCGTATGCCATTAAAATGATTAAAAAATATATAAAAAATCCCTAATTTCGCGCTGGGTTGTTGGTTACTCAGGTAGTTCAACCACCCCAGCCCGTGGCCAACTGTTTCCAACTGCTGAAACTACTTGGAGGGACTATAAAAGCCCTCATGTGTATGGCCTAAGGGAGAGAGAGAATTATTGATATTATACTCTGTTGGTATTCCCTATCCAATTCTGATTCCCCGTGCCTCCTGCACTTTCCCAGTTCATTGTAGGAAACCCTTGTTTCCTTGAGATACACATCCCTTTATATGTTATCTCGTATGCACCAGTTTGGAAGGAGTCTTAGCGAGGCAAGGGCTGGACGGATTCGGACGACGGTCTGCGAAGGCCTTGGAAGGATCAGGTGATCTCTCCACTTGATTACTTTTGTACGTACTATTTATAATACAGAAGTATCATGCTGTTCCCGAAATAGACGTGTTAGTGTATGCTTTTATGTATGAGAATATTTGTTATACAAGCATTCATTATGATTTATTTAATGTTTTATATGAATCTCACTAACATGTAGAGTAGATATATGCTGTACAACTTGTCCTTTGTGTTGGTTTCTTCTTGTATTTCAGGTTAAAGAGGAAGGACGGTTGCAGGGAGTTTGGAGTCCACGTGGATCTACTTCAAACGTAGGACCAACGGGTAAATCTCTCATTCTACTCTATTTAGTTTTTCTGAACGTGCATGGTTGTGTGAGTCTCTGTTAAGTAGTACGCCCCTGCTCTATGGAGGTTGTATCCCAACCAACCTCTAGGGTGTTAATTCCCCGAAACAGAACTGGAGACTCCGCTGGGGATCACATTCTTGTGATTCTCCTGTTGGGTTGTTTCAGCTGTTTGGTAGGTTGCCAACAGTTTTTTCTGTTTTTTGCAGTCCAGTTTGTTTTCTTGCAGTCAGTCTGAAGTCTTGGTGTCTTTCCCAGGCTTGTCTTTTTTGTTTTTCATTATCTTTCTTTGTATACGCTCTTTTGTCTGCACACAGTCGCGTATACACGCGAGTTTGTCTAAAGGGACCCGCGTATACGCGAGTTTCCCTTAACACAGACGCGTATACAAGCTGGTTGCATAACTGCTAGGTCGCGTATACCTAGGCAGATTTTGAATTTTTAGGATTCTGGTGTTTTTGGTCCTTTCTGGCTGTGGAGGCCTGTGTCTGCAGAGTCTCTGTACTTACTGGAGTGTGAAGGAAGTGGTTTCAAGTCTTCTTTCTCTTTCGTTTGTTCGAAAACTAATCTTTTTGGCAGAGTGTTCTTGTTGGTGCTGGCACTCCTGGATTGAGTTCCAAGATCGCTTTCTGAGCATTCTTGGTTGTTCTACTTTATCAGAACAGAGAGCTTCTGCTCACTGACTCGCTCCTATCTTTGTGTTGTGCTTTGCATTGCGATTTTTGCTTTGTTTTCGATTGGTTTTCTTGAGTTTCATAGGCTAGGGTTTTGTTGAAATTTTCGAAGAACTTTTCTTGCTTCTTTGGAGTCTTTTGTTGCAGCAAGTTTGCACTATTTGTCTAGGTTGATTGGCTGAGTTTTTGGTCTTCCGTTGCTCTTATTGATCTTGCTATCATTAGCTTTATAAGGTTTGGGAGCATTCTTGAAGCTTGTGCTTGAAATTCGGTCTCGTTTTGGCTTGGATTTTGATAGTTGTGCTTGGTCTTTTTGAGCTCTTGCTTTATAAAACTAAAAAGCCCAAAAAACATTTGTTTTGCTTTTTGTTTTTGCATTTCAAAAACTCAAAAAACATTTGGTCTTGTTTTTGTTTTTGTTCTGGCATTTTCATTTTCGTTTGGTCATATCTTTTGGAGCTTTTGTGAAGTTTCTTGCTTCCAGTTTTCGGCTTGATTTTGAGGAGGAGTTGTCATTTGATTTCTTCTTCTTGTTGTTAAGTATTTTTGCTGTCTTATATTAAGAGTTCTTGTTTTAAAGAATTGGCTTTCTGGACAACAAAAGATGAGTTAAAACTGAAGGAGCTTTTTGGGAAATTTCACTTTGTTTCAAGAGACTTTTTGCATCTTAGGATTTACATGCTTGTAGTGATTTGCATTAGGTGCATTGAATCATTTAGTTAGCTTCTTAGTTTTTGTGAGTGTGAGTTTGTAATTCGAAAAGAAAAATACAAATTTTTAGTCTCGTAGAACCTGTATAGAAATTGCTCTTCATCGAAAGACAAAGAACTACATGTGCATGTAGTTAAGTTTTTATTAATTTCTTTTGCGTCAAAACACCATTGATTTCATCTCCATATCCTTGTGACTTAATATAACAGCCCTTAAAATAAGAGATTTAATCTAAAATCAACTAGCAAGTTTTACTAAGTGTCAATCACCAACTAGCTAGGTTGTAGGGCCTTGGAATAGGTGAGTGGAGAGTTAACTCTCCAAGGCCGCTCAAAAAAACATAGAAGTTGATTAATTGAGTGAAATCCAACTCCGTGAGGTGGACTGGGAAAGCTCTCATCCGAGAGTCAAGCGCGAGGGGAAGTGAAGGTTAAGAAGAGGGATACCCCCCCTCCGATTAGCTGAATCTAACCTCAAGACCGTTCCGCCCAGCTTCCGATACGGATTGGTGTCCATAGTTGCTGTTCCTAGGTTCCACACAGGTGACTGCGGGGGGGAATACCCGTGGTACCTGAGGCAGACGTCGCATCACTTTCAGCAGTACTTCTGGGGGGTGCCCTTGCGAAGCTTGGGTGCTTGTGCCGGCAAAGGCTGTCGTTAGGAGGTCGGCGTAACTGTTTCTGATACCTTCGCTAGTTGTTCTGGGCCCTAATCATCCCAGACTGCTTTCGGAAGGCCCTATACTTCGCTTTCCTGTATTTTGGTGTCCGGTCCTCATCACCCGGAGCGGAAATACTTGGAGGCTGTTTGCTTCTTGTTTCTCAGGGATTTTCATTTTAGTGAGTGCTCTTTGCTCCTAGCTTGCCTAGCTTTTCACTTTTTTGAGTCTAATATAATAAATCTATAAAAGTGGCTGATCAAGCGCCTCGACGTTCGAGGAGAATCCGGGGGTTATCTCCCGAGAGTGCAGAGCCTTCTTTGAGAAGGCGTAGGAGCAATTTAGCAGGTGGTTTTCACCCTGTGGAGTCTGACGCTGTGGAGAGAGATCCTCCACCAAGGTCTGAAGGTTTCATAGCTGATTCCGGTGTCGGTTTCGAGAGGAGCGTTCCGCTCACCTCGCGAGTGTTGTTTCCTCAGGAAGAAGATTTTCAGATAGAAGATATACCTGAGCCTCCTGCTACAGGTCCATCTCCTCTTCCTCCTGATCATCCGTTTGTTATTCAGTACATCGGACCGGAGTCTGAGAGACCGCCGGATCTTCCATATCATTCTTATCTTTCGATGGCCACGACTGGGAACGCGGCTTCTACCGTGAGTGCTGCAGGCATTCAGACCCCTGCTTCTGTCGAGGTAGGGGGCACTATTGCTTCATCTTCGATTGCTTCTAGCACTGCTATGTTTGGCTCTGGGTTCACCCAAGCATATGCTTCTCATTATGGTCCCTTCTGTTCAGGGATGTCCATTAGTGGAAATCCCTCTTTTTCCTTTTCCGCCGGTGCAGCTGGATCTACGCCCATGTCTAACATGGCTAGTGGATCAGCTTCGTTTCAGGGTTTCCCCTTTGGGACTAGGCATATTCCCAGTTCCAATCCTTCTTTAGGGTCGTTTCCTTTTACGTCCCAGACCCAGAGTTTCAACCCTTGGTCTGGGGGGCAAAGTTCGACTACTTTTACGGGATGGAATCCTATGTTTACAACGTCTGGGGCAGGGAATCAGTTCTTCGCGGGTCATCAAGGGAATGCTTCTTTCCCTTCATCGAGTGCTTATCAGTCTTTTTCTCCTCTGTCTAATGCGTGGAACCCCTACCAGGGGCTTTCCTCTTCAGTCAATACTTCAGCGGGGGGAACCAGTCTGGGTTTTGGTAACTCGGCGTGGGGAGGAGGTTCTTCTCCGTTTTCTACGAGTTCTTTCTGGCAGCCTGGTGCCTCATCAAATCTAGGCTATTCTTTTCAGAATGTCGGAAATCCATCCCATCAAGGATGGAATTCTGAGGCTCCGCCTCGATTACCATTTCTGGCAACGTTAAACTTGCCAGACTTGTGGAAGTTAACTAATGACCCGATTCGTTACAGTCCGGGGTGGCCTCCGGTTCCAACCAAACTTCCTTCAGACATTCCTAAGTTTGAAGGTACGAATGGTGAAGATCCGGCAGACCACATCACCACTTTCCACTTATGGTGCTCTTCGAACTCTCTGATCGACGACTCGATTAGATTGAGATTATTTCAACGCACCCTAACTTGGAATGCTGCAAAATGGTATATAGAGCTCACTGGGGGCAGTTTCGCCACATTTGGAGAACTGGCTGTCACTTTTCTTAACCATTTTCAGTTGCCTGTCAGATATGAGGCTGGGACCGAACTCCTGGCTAATTTTAAACAGGATGAGGCAACTCACATTTCTGATCATATTCAGGAATGGAGGAGAAGGAAGAGGCTTATCAAAGCCCATATTCCAGGTGAGTTCCTTCTCGAGTGGTTTTGAAATCGCTTCAGTCAGACATTTCAAAGGATGTATCCCTATCTGGGGTATTTTCCGAGGAGCAGGCCATTTTTAGGGCCCAGCAGTTAGAACTGATCTATTCTCAGTCTGGGGTACTTTATAAGTATTTTCCCAATGCTCCTCGCTCCAAGTTGGATTTATCGAAACCCAAACCTGGTCCGCATGGTGACGGGCTTGTCGGATCGGTCAATAGTAGTGCAGCCAGCCTGCTTTCTCAATTGCAGCAGTTGTCTTTACAATCTGCTCCTTCTGGTCAGGCTGTGCCTGCTGATTCATCCCCTTCCCAGTCTTTGTCCATAAAGGCTGTCCAATCTTCCGAACCCAAAGGAAATCAACAATCTGATGGGAAGAAGAAGGGACGTAATAACAAGAAAAAGGGCAAGAATGGGAAGGGCAATGCAAATAACACCAACGAGCGTGTTGGTGAGGGTCAAAAGGAGAAAAAGAAAGTGAAGTTTCCATGCAAGCTTTGTGCTGGAGACCATCTCACGCACCTTTGCCCGAAAATTCAGGATGCTCAGCGCCTGTTATCCCAGCAGGGTTCTTCTAGTTCCCAGGCTGTGCTAACAAACCCTTTTCCCCAAGGGCAACAATTAGTTGTTGGCACAAAACAAAATCCTGGGGCTTCCTCTGGAGGTGCCCAGGAAGGGGAAATTCCATCGAACATCTTTATGATGAGTGCTCACGTGGATGTCGCTACGAGATCCCGTGATTATGGCGGAGAGGAATCTTCGAAAGCTAAGGAAGTTCCTGATGCTATTGAGCCGCTTCACATCACGAAGCCAACTGTTGAGTCTATGCCTCGGATGCCGAAGGCATCCTCTAAGCGGTCAACGATTAATCCGAACGCGAGGGCTGCCTAGAACTACTCGATTGTAGAAGATCTGGCGCAGAGTCCTTGTGCTATGTCAGCTTTAGAGGTACTCCAGTCTTGTCCGGCTCAGCGCAGTGCTTTGCTTGCTGCCATTGGGGCTATTGATCTGAAAAATTCTCTTATGATTACTTTTGATATGAATAATTTTAAGAAGAGACTTCCTCATCATATGGCCTTCCATATTAAATCATCGTATCGGAAGACTAATATCTTTTGCACGGTTGTTGATGAGGGTGCTTCTACTTGCGTGATGTCTCTCGCATGCTGGAAGACGCTTGGATCTCCCAAAGCTGTTCCATCTAGCACTGTTCTTACTGCATTCGATGGTCATTCTCACAGACCCCATGGTATTGTCTCGGCTTTGCCCATCTGTGTTGGGGGCAAAACCGTTAACATAGAGGTTGAGGTAGTGGATGCAGCCTTGGACTACAACCTTCTGTTGGGGAGGAACTGGATTTATGAGATGGATGCCATTGCATCCTCACTATTTCGAATTGTATGTTTTCCCCACGAAGGGAGGATAGTCACGGTGGATCAACTGGACTGTCCTCCTGTAGACCTGGATGCGCCTTCTGACTCATCTGTTCCTAAGTTGGATAATACTAAGGCGCCTGTTGATAATCTAGGAGTTGGAATGTATTCTTCCCTGATGGGATCTTTTGATCTTCCTCCTCCTAAGGTGTCTATTAATGCTATTTCATCCTCCAAGGCTCCCCTTCGAAGAGAGTTCTTTCGAACTCATTATTTTTCGGACCCTTGGACCTTACCTTCCCCAACGACCACATTGGAGGAAGGGCAAGTGGGTGGAATGGCATTCCCGATGTCTGCAGCTGAGATTGCATATCAGTTTGTTGTTGACACTGCAGAGTCTGATCCAGCTCCTTTTTCGCCGGAAGAGTTGGATGGTGATGTGGCTCCGGCTTGGACGCTTACTTCTTCTTCTGCCCAGGATTGTCTAGATACCACTCTTCCATCTGAAGAGGCCATCCTGGAAGCGATGACAAGTATAGATAGACCGTGGGATGATTTGCATCATCGGTCTTACTTCCTACCTGACTTGAGCGAAGTCGAAACAAGTTTTCCAAGTCCTCAGTCTCCTGGACCTGTTCACCCAGTCTTGAGCCCTTTAGCACCAGCACAGGTTTATGCTGAAGGGAACATGGTTGTGATCTCTCCTACTATCCCGGTGAACATCTCCAGGAATCCCAATATTGTCGAGAATGTCTTCATTGGAGCTGAATGTTCCAGTGACGAGATTCAAACCTATACCGAGCTCTTCAAAGAGTATAGGGATGTTTTTGCTTGGTATTATGAGGAAATGCCTGGCATAGACCCATCTATCGTCTAGCATGAGATCAAGACGTATGAAAACGCTAAGCCGGTCAGGCAAAAACTTCGTCCGGTTAATCCTAGGAAGGCAGCAGCCATCAAAGCTGAAGTTGAAAAGCTGCTTAAGGGGGGATTCATTTTCCCAGTTCCTCTGACTGAATGGGTTTCAAACCCCGTTCTGGTAGATAAAAAGCAAGGAACGATTCGAGTGTGCATCGATTTCAGAGATCTGAATAAGGCGTATCCTAAGGATAATTACCCCACACCGTTCATTGATCAGATTATTAACGAGTGTGCCGGTAACGAGATTTTCTCCTTCATGGACGGTTTCTCTGGTTATAATCAAATTACTATCCGTCCAGAAGATCAACATAAGACCACATTTATTTGTCCCTGGGGTACGTTTTCATATAAGAAAATGCCTTTTGGTCTTAAAAATGCTGGAGCTACCTTTCAGCGGGCCATGTCTTACGCCTTCCACGACATCAAGAAAATTATCGAGGCATACTTAGATGATCTAGCTGCTCATTCTCGAAATAGGATGGATCATCCTGGTTACCTCTGGCAAATATTTGAAAGATGTCGTTTTTATAAAATTCGTTTGAATCCGAACAAGTGCGTTTTCGCGGTAACATCCGGTCGGCTGTTGGGATTTATCGTGTCTAGGGAAGGGATAAGGGTAGATCCCTTCAAGGTTGAGGTAATACTTCGGTTGCCTCCCCCGTCTTCAATCCGTCAGCTTCAAAGTCTCCAAGGGAAGTCTAACTTTCTTCGGAGGTTTATCGTTAACTATGCTGAGATTACAAAGGGATATATGAGATTGTTGAAGAAAGGAGTTCCTTTTCTTTGGGACGACTACGCTTAACGCTCATTCGATGCCTTGAAAAAGGCATTGACCTCTGCTCCTTTGCTGAGTCCACCCGATTATAGCAGAGATTTTCTTTTGTATCTAGCTACAGCAGAATCTACCATTGGTATGGTTCTGGTTCAGGAGGATGATGCTCTTGTTGAGCATGTTATTTATTACCTTAGTCGAGGACTAGTAGGGCCTGAACTGCGATACACCCTGATAGAAAAATTAGCCTTAGCAGCAGTCCATGCTGTGCAGCGACTCTGGCATTACATTATTCTTCGCAAAACTTATGTCTTGGCAGCTGCCAATCCATTTCAGTTTGTCCTCAGCAGGCGAGTGATTGGGGGCAAATATAATAGATGGATTGTGATATTACAGGAATTCGATCTAGAGTTCATGTCTGCTGTAGCCAAGACGCTGCTTAACTTTCGAAGAAGCTGAGGCTGTGCTCAATGATTCTCACGGTGGAGCTTGTGGGGGTCATTAATCAGGGCTTGCTACAGCCCAAAAGATTTTGCGTGTTGGCTACTTCTGGCCCTCGATATTCAAATATTGTATTGAATCGGTCAAGAAGTGTCATCCTTGTCAAGTGTATACTCGAAAAATGCGCGCTCATCCAGCTCCGCTTTTTCCAGTCGTTACTGTCGGACCCTTTACAAAGTGGGGTATGAATTATACTACTTGTAACCCGCCTTCGGCAAAAGGTCACAAGTACATTATCGTAGCAGTAGACTACTTTACGAAGTGGGTCGAGGCTATGCCTACTTTTGGGAACGATGGTGAGGCTGCAGCTCTTTTCTTCTTCAACCAAGTTATCGCTCGTTTCGGTATACCTAGAGAGATTGTCACTGACCATGGCAGTCACTTTCAGAATAGTATGATGGCAGAGTTGGCTCTTAAATTGGGTTTCCGGCAGGAGCATTCATCTCCATATTATCCTCAGGCCAATGGGCAAGTGGAAGCCGTGAATAAATCCTTGAAGACAATTCTTCAACGGACAATTGATAAACATAGATCCAACTGGCACATTATGCTATATCCTACACTCTGGGCATACAGGACGTCAGTTAAAACTGCAACTGGCTTTACTCCGTTTCAGTTAGTCCACGGGGTGGAATCCGTATTTCCCATCGAATGCGAGATTCCTTCCCTTAAATTAGCTGTTGAGCTTCTTCCTGACACTTCTAGTCTGGCAGAGCGGCTTCTTCATCTGGAAGATCTTGATGAGCAGCGTCGAGATGCCGCCACGTTGAATGAAGCGCATAAAAACCGAGTCAAAGTTCAGTACGATAAGGCGGTTAAGCCTAGGGTCTTTTCCGAAGGTGACCTTGTTTTGGTCTGTGCCCAAGAAAAAGATGCCTTGGGGGCAGGAAAGTTTAAATTGATGTGGTATGGCCCCTATATCGTTAAGAAGGTCCTTAGGAAAGGAGCGTATACCTTGGTTGACTTCGAAGGGAACGAGTTGCCGGAGCCCTGAAATGGGCTCTATTTGAAGAAGTATTATGCCTAGGCTTTGGCCTGGCATTTTGCTTTGTATATAGTTGTTTTTGTCTTGTACATATCTGTTTGATTTTCGATTTTTGATGGGATGGTGATGTTTTTGATCTGCTTTGGCAGGTTGTGTTGATGTCATGAGTCATTATGGTTTCGCAGATGGTGCTAGTAGACACACCCGGAACTTAGCTTCCGCGGCTTGGGTGCTTCATTATCCTTCCGGTCAGCTGTTGGTATCAAGAGGGGTCTGCATTGGTCTTGCTTCCAATAACGTAGCAGAATACACTGCAGTCATTCATCTACTCTCGGAGGCAATATCCTTGGGTGTTGATTCGTTGGTAGTTTTCTTGGACTCCCAGCTGGTGGTGTCGCAGTTGAACAACACTTATCGGGTATGAGATCCAATTTTATTACGATTGTTCTTGAGGGTACGTTTGTTACAAAGGTCATTTCAATTTTTAACATTCATTCATATTCCTCGAGCTGACAATTGGTTTGTTGACTCATTAGCTAATCAAGCTTTAGATTGGCATATTAATCATTCAATACAATAAATTCTAATCATCAAAAACATCATACATTTGATACATTTATCACATCACATCAAATATCGCTGTATATATATCATCGGTATGTCAAAAAATTTTACAAAATTTGGATCCATAAATGCCGTACAAAACTTGGGCTTATGCCCCATCATGTTCAGTCTAAAAAAAGAATATACTGTCATCTCATATAAAATCTGTCTACTCCTGAGGACCCTGCCCAGAAGTAGTGTTCCTATAGAACATAACTGCAGTGGCCACACGGCGGAATAGTCTAACCCAGTCCCGGGGTACTCCTACAACCCGTCTCTGGACGGCTTCCGGCAAGTCCTCCACGGCAACCATAGGGATTTGGCGGGTCAATCCCTCCAAGTTTCTCTGCACGGCCTGGAGTGTCCTGTCGGAATCCGCTGTTTCCGCCTCACCTCTGCGGCGCTGGTGGCACGGTAGGCCCTCAGGACGAACTGGTCCAACATCTGAAACATGATCATTTTTAAATTGTCAGCCATTATGAATCCAATCCAAAAACATGCTTTTTTTTTCATTTTTTCATACATAATTGAAAAAATCCAAAAAAAATCATATAAGTCAAAATTTTTTTTTGCAAAAACTTACCGACTGCTCCCCATGCTGCACCAGGTGGAAGTACTAGATCTGGATCTCCTCGGAAATCCATCCCAGCATAGGGATAGTCGTCCACTGCGATGATCTGTTCTCCCCACCATAGGAAGAACTCATCGTCCCACGTGGTTCGGGGTACTTCGCTGCCCCCCAATCTCTTCATCATGTCTGCCCAACGGGCAATTCTTGGGTCCCGCGGGCTGTTGATAGTCGAGATGACTCTGGGTCTCAAAGCTGGAACTCTCTCGAAGAAGAATGTAGTCAAAATGGTACCATAGCCAAAGTGTTTAGTTTTGGTCTGGCGAATAGAAGTCAGCTGTTGTTTCATATTCAGTAGCAGGGCTGTGCACCAATCGTAGACGTGAATCAAACACTCTACAGCTATACTCATTTGCGTCATGGACGCCTGATGCAGTGAGGCAGATCCTGCCACTCTGCCGATGGTGAACAGGAGGATCTTCATGTGCAAATCCCTGATATCTCTAATAGCAATCTGCGTTCCAACCTTCTTGGAATTATCTACGCAATATAACTGGACATAATCTTCCACAGTTAACCCTCCCAGGGGTTTTCCGTGAAGGTCTACTGGGTCTCCCCTCCTAGAAAGTCCAGTGATGAAATATATATCCTCCACTTCTATGCGTAGTGGCATCTGATCAATTATGAAGCAATCCTGATCTGGTTCCCAGTAATTTACGAGCATTTCAAGCAATCGCACATTACTTTTCATATTGGGCATTTTGAAGAATTTCAACAATCCGCAGTTTCGGAGGATGTTTTGAGCTGCGCGGTCCTGCATGACCTCTTGGTCTACTGCACTATGCTCACGTTCCCTCCAAGAGATGGTCATCCTGAGAAATTTCATCAAAATTTGCATTAGAAACACTTTTTTGAAATCGGACCTGCGCATACGCTACTTTCCCTGTGCACAGTCGCGTGTATATGCGGCTTGCCTTCATTGAACCCGCGTATGCGCAGATATGCATTTTTTAATAAGGGTTTCAAGGAAAAAAGTCACTTAATTTTAATTTTCAAACGGACAAAATGAATCAACAGGATGATTAAGGAGCCTACCTGAAGTTTCGCTGAATTCCGACGGTCGGTTGTTCCTGATTTGACGAAACAAGTTTTTAGCTCCAGAGCTCTTTTTCCAAATCAGCTATGCAATAATGAACCAAATGAGAGGTAATTTGTGTATTTATGGCTAAAAATTGAAAATTTTCGTAAAAATTTCTTTATGCTTATTTTTTCGATCTATCTTATGTTGTATAACTTGATTGCTTGGAAGTGCCCAGTTTGGTATGTTTTCAGGTACATTTTGACGATTTTGAGATTTTTCCCGGTTTTTGATCCATGATTTCCGACTCTTCACGGCAGGTATATGATCTTCACTGGCATATAGGTTAGGGAATCACTTTCCGTTGCATCTTTCATACTAGCCTCCATACTGATCACTTGCCTTAGGGTCGATCCCATCAGGTCATGAGCATTACACCCATTTCACTCGCCAATTTTTAATCATGACTTGATGGTAGAGCCTTCCTTTAGATGGGCTTCCTAGTTATTTCCTCGCTATCACTTGTTGCCCATGCTGCTTTTTATGTAGGCTCAGGAGTCCTCTTTAGTCCTGCCATGTCTTCTGTGTTGAAGCTTCATTCTTCTCCTTCATCACTTATCATTTTTTTGGCTTATACCCTAGAGGCTCCCTGGTGTCGTTAAGTTGTATTACTGCATTGCATATTGGCTACTTGTTTATCTTGGCCTTTAGCCGGCTTCATTTGGACTCGATTTTTAAGCCAACTTTTGACCTTGACTTTCTGTACAAGTTAACCATTGCATGCACTTAGCTATCACGACTTGACACCTTTGTACCCATGGATGGAACGTTCCTCTGAGTATTACTGACCAGTTTTCGCCACCTTGCATTGAGCATAGGATTGTTCCAAGCCCAGGAAATAGTGCATCTACTTTCTTGATACTCGTTCTATCCATTGTACCATAGCATTCTTTTATTCTTTTTCAGGCTTATTATATGAAAAATACAAAAAAAAATCAAATATAACAAAAAGAGCGGGAACGGGATGTATCTTCGTTATTTTGATGGCAGTACAGAGTCAGTTTGTCGCCCTTGAACAAAGCACATATACTTATATATATTTTCTTCATTTGGGATGGTTCTAGTTTGACCTAGGTTCAGCCTTTACCATGTTTCACTTGTCAGTTCTCCCCCGGTTGGTTATCTCTTCCAATCATATGGAAAGTTTGTTTTGCCTCCTGCAAGACAGACTTATACAGTGTCACTTTTTACTGCCATGGTCATCACAGAGTCGTGCTTTTGTTCAAAGGGAAGTCTAGCCTGAGTCGGCCATTCTGCGGTGTCTCTTGACTTATTATTCAGTCGGCCTTCCCGGTCTTGTCAGTATCATGTTCTATCACATCAGATGTTTTGATCTTCTGCTCGTGCTGGTTTGAGAAGGTCTCCATTGACTTCTTGCCAGCGGGTTTGTCTCTTATCGACTACGACACATTGCTCTGAGAGCAAGCCTAGAGCAGCACCTTGGGCCTATTTCCATCATTGATAGGTGACCTCGTGCTCAGCATTTGATCATCATCATGGGTCTTTGACTGAGTGGTTTCCCCTGTGTTTGACGTCAGCACACATTATCACACTTGGGATTCGTGTAGTACCTTGATTTCCATTTGACCCTATCGGTGGATTTCTCGCCTCTGTGTCAGCTTTCATTATTGGTTGGTTCAGAGGGTTTCTTCCGTGCGCTAGCTTCATCTTGTGCACGTCGGAAGCGTACTTCGGTTTTGGTTCCATCACTCTCCTTCGTCCGATTCCTTCCAAATCTTGGCCTGCGGGTTACACTCGCGCTGGACTGATGTGGGATGCCTTAATGCCTTCCTTCCGGCAGATCTTTTCCCATCGACTCCGACTCATTGCTCTGGGAACAAGATCTAGAGTCTTTTTGTCAGTACCTTAGGGTTTGCAGTCATCAGTGGCAGACTCTTCGCTATCGACAGTGGGGATTCATCATTGCCTCCTGATTGGTAGATTCTTTCAAGTGTTCGACTTCAGCTCATTCATTCGCACTTGTCAGATTGTACTGGGGCACCTTGACACTCATTATCATTATCGGTGGGTTGTCTCGCGTTGGTTAACGGGATACATCAATGCCCGGTAATCCAACGATTTCTCACATGGTCGACTTCAGCTCATTTATTCCCATTGTGTAGAATTGTGCCATAGTGCTCGGTGAAGACCTCAGGTTGCATCAGCATGTTTCGGTTCACTTTTGACAGTCCTTTCAGTATCTGCCAGTGATGCCGTCCACCCTTATATGTTGCAGTTCAGCACAGCAGCATCTTATATGTTGGTCCCCGAGTTGCGTGATTGTACCGTTTGATCCACCACTTATGATCCGGTACTTGGAGATTCGGTTACTTATTTGATCAGACATCCAGTTGCACCATCTTTGCTCAGCTTTCTATATGTGATACTTGGACATTGATACAGACTTGTATTTCCGGGCCCTGCTCAGATGATTCACTATGTACTTTCAGTTCAGTTATACTTGTATACATGTTGGATCTATTTCAGTACTTTCTATATATGATGTATTTTTGACTGAGCATGGGTATGCCCGCCTCAGCATGAGTTGACTCTCTGGTTTCTTTCATTGGTTTTTGGCAGGCTGAAATCTGGTGAAGTTCTCTCTTGTCCTTGCGAAGTTCTTTCTATGTGCATAATACATTTCGGCCATCATGTACCCCTTCTGACCTCATATATTAGGGGGCATCTGTTATAGCATCATTTCTCACCTTGACATGATTCATGATTGCTTTATGGCTTTTGGGCACCCATTCCTACAGACTTGGACAAATTCACTTAAAAACAGTGTCATAATTAACCAGTCATCTCGTAGTGTCATAATTAACATGGCATCCATGGAAACCTACATGAATGAATTAGTGAACCAATAGGACACTACAACATAAAGGGTGGTTTTAAGACAGCATTTAAGACATTTTTTGGGTAAATTGTCTTTACTTGAGACAAAAGAAAACTTGTGTATTGTCTTAAATATTGTCTTTAATCGGGTGTCTCAAATTAAATCGTCTTAAAATTAACTTGTCTTAAAATATTGTCTCTATAAAGACACTATATAACACAAGAATTTTTGTCTCTCCAGAGACAATTTCATTTTTGTCTCTCCAAAAAGAATTTCATTTTTGTCCTTCTAGAGATAGTTTCATTTGTTTTCTCTTATGAGACAATTCCATTTGTCTCTCCAAAGACAATAGTTGGAATTAAAATAAATCAATATAAAAATATTTAATTAAAAAAATCTACAATATAATTGAATAATTCATGTTAGGGTACACTGTAATTGAACCACCAAACTCCTGTATGGCAGGTGCTCTTCCATTGAGTTAGCATCCTTTGAAGAATTATGTGAGGAGTTATGGCAGTCCATTTGTCCCTTTGAAACCAGGAACTCTAAAAGCTTTAGGAATTCCATATGAACAAGAATAATGGAATGGTTATTCAAGGATATCTTTAAAAAAATTAAGAAAGAAAAGAGAATGAATGATAATGAACAATAGAGAGAACCACATATCTAACTCCACTTATGGTAGTGTGGCGTGACTCTAGGAACAATGTCATGAGAAATATTCTACATGGGCTGTGAAAGAGCCTCTTTAATAAGTTGTGTGTACTCACTCCCAGTGATTATATTGTAAGGTAGGCCTATTATCCCTTCGACTATATAGGCCGTATGGAATGCATAAGGTCTCCATATCAAGTCTCTAAATATTTTGACAATTATGCTCTCAAAAAAAAAAAACTAAAATGGCAATGGGTAATTCAACATTGCTTCTATTAAAAAAATAGATCTTCAAAACCTCACACAATACCATACCATTACAGGGCTACTTCACTCTGTTTGCCCAATAGTTCTATGTGTCAATGAAATTTTCACACAAATGAACTAATTCGTTTCATGTTTATAGGCGCAATTGGGACCTAGAAATGCAATGAAAATGTAAAATGGAGTATTTAGTCAAAAAACCCAATTTTTCCAATCAATGTTGACGACTATAATTTACATTGCACTTCCAATGCATATAATGAAAATTTCATCTTGCACATGTGCATTCATGAATTTCACTCATGAAGACCTACATGTCCAATCTTCAAGGAGAAAGATTTGCTGCAATTGGATAATTTGTCAAATAAAGAATATATCTCCCCATATGTATGATTTTTCATTTTGCAATCATGATTCCCTTCATGGCCTTCCAAATTCTTACATTCCTCCACTTCATTTTCCTATTCTTGGAGTAATTCGAGAGAACAATACATGCACTTCTCAACATAAACATGGTTACCCATACCAGAGTGATCAAAGGAATGACCTTTCTCTAAAACACATCTCTAAAAGCAATCAGAACATTTGCAACCACATACAGAGAGTCCCTATTTCAATTTTGCAAGAGCCAAAATTTCCTCCAGTTGTAACTTTTGCACATCATGATTCCCAAAAAATTTTGTGGTGTTGCAGCAAAGCCACCTTTGAACTCGATCACACAGTCTATCAGCCAATGCCTCTACGAATTCCTGAAATTTAGAGTGTCATAAATCACCACTTTTTCCTCTTCAATCCAAGACGTTTTCTAGTACTGATAGGAGATGACTTAAAATTTTATAATTTGATGTAGATTCATCTAGAGGTGCAAGCTCTAGGCCAGTATGTTGCAAATCAATGAAGAGGTCCCCAAGTACTATTGGCACATCACTTACCTGTTCCTGAGAGTTAGAATTCATAAGCACCTTTTTGGCTCCTATCATAGAAATGCATCTTTCCTTAACTGCAGAAACCAAGTTCCCACGAAGGATATCCACCTTCATAGAAACACATTTCAAATCTACAGAGGTCCAATCCTTCGCTGCTATCTGGGAAATAGAAAGCTTCAAATCTCTCAAGAAGGCACGACCACTCTCATAACTATGTCTCAACTCTACCATGGTCAAAGCAATATCAGATAGGCATTGTTGATGATATTCTCTTTAAGCAAAGGGAGCCATTGCAGCAAGTACAACCACTCCTCCATATATCTTGGTAAGAAAGTTTTCATGATATCTTTGACAAATTTGGAGAAGTTTTTGATGGAATTCATATTTATATTCCTCTACATCAGAGACATCAACATCCTTGATAGCTATGTAGAACACTCCTTTGAATAGTTTTTCATCTTCCTTCACCAAACTTACCCCACTTAGGAAACGTTGAAAGATAACTTTCATCTCCTTGTCGAGATAAAAATCCTGAATAAGAAGCAAAGTATCACGATCGGTAAATAATATTTAAGTAGCTATATTAAAATAAAGATGAAAGCTAAGGCCACTATTTAATATGAGAAATCAAATTGTAAACCAACAAAATAAAACAAATAAAGAACAAACCTTCTTGTTGAATATTGTTAAATTACTCAAGGTAACATTTAGGACTAAGAGTAACATATCTTCTTGCTCTTTTCTCTCAAAACTCCCTAATCCCTCAAAGTCCATCAATACATAAAGGCACTCTGAATCCATTCAAACTGCCATCCACACTCCATCAGTGCATCTTCCCCCAGCCACATCAAAAAGAGAGCTAGATAAATGGTTTAATAAGAATTATTTTCCACTACTTTGTTTTCACATTGATGAGACAACCTTGATTTTACCATCCCACTGACTCAGGACAACATCATACAAGCCGAAGTGCAACAAAGTTTCTAGTGATGTGTTATCTTTATAAGTGAGGTGTAGAGGTATTTGAAGCCCATCATGAAAGGACTATAATCCATTGTTTTCCGCACGAGTTATTTGGACGGGTACAAGACATATAAGTTGAGGGACCCAATTTCCCAAAGGACTTTTTAGATAGTGAGGGAGTGAGAGATGTATACTATTTGAGTCACACCTTTCAGACATTTTAACATTGAATTGAATCACGAGATTTGAAAAGTCCTTTCCTTTTTCTTGCTTTAACTTCCCAATAAGATTCTTCAAGTGTTATTCAATGAACTCTTTAAAAAAATTATGAAAGAAAAGAGAATGAATGATAATGAATGATAGAGAGAACCATATATGTGACTCCACTTATGGTAGTGTGGCGTGACTCTAGGAACAATGTCATGAGAAATATTCTGCATGGGCTGTGCAAGAGCCTCCTTAATAAGTTGTGTGTAGTCACTCCCAGTGATTATCCGGTAAGGTAGGCCTCTTATCCCTTGGGCTGTATAGGTCGTTTGGAATGTATAAGTTCTCCATATCAAGTCTCTAAAGAGTTTGAAAATTATGCTCTCAAACAAAACAACTAAAATGGAAATGAATAATTCAACACTACTTCTATTAACAAAATCCATCTTCAAAACCTCACACAATACCATACCATTACAGGGCTACTTCACTTTGTTTTCCCCATAGTTCTGTGTGTCAATGAAATTTTCACAAAAATGAACTAAGTCGTTTCATGTTTATAGGGACAATTGGGACCTAGAAATGCAATGAAATTTCAAAATGAAGGAGTATTTATTTAAACATCCAAGTTTTGCCAATCAATGATGACAAATATAATTTACATTGCACTTCTAATGCATACAATGAACATTTCATCTTCCACATGTGCATTCGTGAATTGCACTCATGAAGACCTACATGTCCAACCTTCAAGGAGTAAGATTTAATGCAATTGGATGATTTTTGAAATAAAGAACATATCTCCCCACATGTATGATTTTTCATTTTGCAATCATGATTCCTTTCATGGCTTGCCAAATTCTTACATTCCTCCACTTCATTTTCCTAGACTTGGTGTAATTCGAGAGAGCAATACATGCACTTCTCAACGCAAACATGGTTACCCATACAAGAGTGATCAAAGGAATGACCTTTCTCTAAAACACATCTCCAAAAGCAATCAGAACATTTGAAACCACATACAGAGA
The DNA here is from genome assembly GCA_034641835.2 of Pinus albicaulis. Lineage (NCBI taxonomy): Eukaryota > Viridiplantae > Streptophyta > Pinopsida > Pinales > Pinaceae > Pinus > Pinus albicaulis. The sequence continues at coordinate 136,231,960 of CM076575.1, forward strand.
GTCCTTGTTTCAATTCTGCAAGAGCAAAAAATGCCTCCAGTTGAAACTTTTTCACATCATCTTTCCCAGAAAATTATGTAGTGTTCCAGCAAAGCCACCTTTGAGCTTGATCACACTGTCTATCAGCCAATGCCTCTATGAAGTCCTAAAATTTAGATTTCCATAAATCACCACTTTTTCCTCTTCTATCGAAGATTTTTTCTAGTACTGATCTGAGATGACTTAAAATTTGATAATTTGATGTAGGTTCATCTAGAGGCGCAAGCTCCATGCCAGTGTCTTGAAAATCAATGAAGAGGTCCCCAAGTACTATTGGCGCATCACTTACCTCTTCCTGAGAGTCAAAATTCAAAAGCACCATTTTGGCTCTTGCCATAGAAATGCATCCTGCCTTAACTGCAAAAACCAAGTTCCCACGAACGATATCTACCTTCATAGAAACATGTTTCAATTCTACAGGGGTCCAATCCTTCACTTCTATCTAGGAAATAACAAGATTAAAATATCTAAAGAAGCCACAACCACTCTCATAACTGTGTCTCAACTCTGTTATGGTAAAAGCAATATCAGATAGCACAACCACTCCTCCATACATCTTGGTAAGAAATTTTTCACGAGATCTTTGACAAATTTCGAGAAGTTTTTGACGGAATTTATCTTTTAATTCCTCTACATCAGAGACATCAACATCCTTGATAGCTATGTAGAAAACTCCTTTGAATATTTTTTCATCTTCCTTCACCAAACTTACCTCACTTTGGAAATGCTGAAAGATAACTTTTGTCTCCTTGTCGAGATGAAAATCTTGAATAAGAAGCAAAGTATCACGATTGGTAATTAATATTTAAATAGCTACAATAAAATAAATATGAAATCTAAGGCCACTATTTAATATGAGAAATAAAACGGTAAACTAGTAAAAGCAAACGAATAAAGAACAAACCTTCTTGGTGAATATTGTTAAATTACTCAAGGCAACATTTAGGATGGAGAGTAACATATCTTCTTGCTCTGTTCTCTCAAAACTCCCTAATCCCTCAAAGTCCATCAATAAATAAAGGCACTATGAATCCATTTGAATTGTCATCCACACTCCATCAGTGCATCTTCCCCCAGCCACATTGAAAAGAGAGCCAAATAAATGTTTTAATAAGAATGATTTTCCACTACTCTATTTTCCCATTGATGAGACAACCTTGATTTTACCATCCCACTGACTCAGGACAGCATCATACAAGCCGAAGCACAACAAAGTTTCTAGTGATGTGCTATCTTCATAAGTGAGGTGTAGAGGTATTTGAAGCCCATCAATCAAGCGTTGTAATCCATTGTTTTCAGCACGAGTTATTTGGACAGTTACAAGACATATAAGTTGACAGCCCCAATTTCCCAAAGGATTTTTTAGATAGTGAGGGAGTGAGAGATGTATAATATTTGAGTCACACCTTTTAGACATTTGAACTTTGAATTGAATCCTGAGAATTGAAAATTCCTTTCCTTTTTCTTGCTTTAACTACCCAATAAAATTCTTCAAGTGTTATTCAAGGATCTCCTAAAAAAAAATTAGAAATAAAAGAGAATGAATTATAATGAATGATAAAGAGAACCATATATCTGACTCTAGTTATGGTAGCGTGGCATCATATACAAGCAAATGCCTCATCCAATAATAGAGTTCTGCGGAAATGGAAATATATTAGTTAGTGGGACCAAAATACTCTTCATTTTTTGATCCTCTTATAAAGAGCAGAAAAATTGTCACATCTATTTCCAAGTTCTCCTAGAAGTTATTAACCCCAAACCAAAATAATGTAGCCATCACAAAAGAGAGGAGAAATAAATAACATACAAGTAATTGTGCGAAACTTCAGGTATATTTCATCCACACGACCTCTTCCTAACCATTTACTTAGCCTATATTGGAGGGATGACGAAGTGCACTTGAAATAAAAATAGTTGAAGGTCAATGGTGATTGCACTTTTCTGACAATGAGCAATCCCAGTAGCAAGAGCATGAAGCTTTCTACTTTACGAAAAAACATGAACTAAGAGAATTGAAGACAAACATTCATTAACAAAGAATTAAAAAAATAAAAAGTGTTTAACATAATGTTTCTAGCAGGAAAATCCAATTATTTTGTGTTTTTTGAGGAAATGATTTGAACTGCAAATCACAATATTCTTGCACAATATCAATGTGAAGAACGGATGGAAAAAATAAACTACAAGAATCAAAACTGCCTTAAAAAAACACCCTATATTCGAGCTGTAAAACTCAAAAAATATCTCCATCCCATAGAAATCAAGTATAAATATTAGATATATGATTTTCAACGTTGATTGCAAAGGCATACCAAAATAGTCCTTTCTGCTTGCAATACAGTTGTAGTAGCCTTGGTGACAATATATTGGTTTGCTTGACTCTGCATTTCCAGGTTCTTGTCTTTCCATTGCTAGTTGTTGTGTAGTTGGATACTTACAGTAACGAGTTCACTCAACCTAAAATCGGGGATTCCAACAACTACCAGAATCCATGGATGGTTGGTTCAATCAAATATCCTCTACTTGGAGCAATACAATGTTATTAAGTGCTACATATGAAATAGCTAAACATAATTAGTAAAATGTACCAGAGTAAAATGTTATGGGGGATTTATAAGCAGGGTGGCCCCAGTTTCTTCCCCAACTAGTGTAATCAGTCAAACTCTCCTTACGAACTAGTACCATCTGTTTCAATGGTTTCTACTTCCAAGGATTTGTAGGAATGTGAATCAACTATTTTGACCATTTCAAGAGTATGGAAAGCTTGTAAATGAGGAAGCCAACCATTCAATCACTCCTAGTTAGACCAAAAATAATACTCTCTAATTCTGTTGATGTGCAGATACTAAAATCAACTGTGTAAATTCTTTCGGAACTTGTGTCTACAAGAGATATTGTGGCTCAAATTATTTCCAAGGCAAAATCAGATTTTGAGTGTACTTTGGTTGCTCTTTTAAAGAAAGGATTTGTTGAGTCTGCCGCTCTTATATATGTATGACTTAAAACTACATGGGTTCCAGGTTTATACTTAAACTCGAGTTCAAATTTTGATAAAAAATAATTGTAGAATTGCACAGAAGATAGATTGAAATCTTCACTCGTAGCATAGTGTTAGATCACGCAATTAAAGGAAATAAATCTATGGTAAATGGAGTCATCTTGGAAATTACAACAAGCCCCACTAGAAACCTTTTGTAGCCTGTGATATTGAACCTTGTATGGTATTTTGAGAGGTAGATAGCATATGGAAAGATCTATAGAAAGCCAATTTCCTCTGGTGATTGAGGCCCATAAAAGGAACATCCAGTACCCTACATATAGGATGGGTTATGCAAGAGAGATGTGCCTTGAAGATAAATCATGGTAAAACTCCTTCGCTGACTTTTGAGAGGTCAATAGCATATGGAAAGATTCATAGAAAGCCAATTTCCTCTAGTGATTAAGGCTCATAAAACAAACATTGACTACCCATCATATAGGATGGGTTCTGTGGGAGAGATGTGGCTTGAAGATAAATCATGGTAAAAATCCTTCACTAACTGAGGCCCACATAAGGAACATACAATCCCAAAAATATATGATGCGTTCTATGGGAGAGATGCACCTTGGAAAGAAATCATGGTGAAACAAGCTCACCAGGTGATTTAAGATAGAGTTCTTTTTACTTCCAATTTTTTCATAATGCTCTACGTGATAGCACATGTTAAGATTATTCTTGTATATTTCAACATTTGAAATGAACAGACCAAAATAAGCAAATAATTCCAAATCAAACAACAATACATATAATCCCAAAATTGGCATGTGGAGCTACCGCCGATTATAATTTCCAGAAACTAAACATGGATCAATTACCAACCATACAAGATCTTCCAATAGAAATAGCAAAAGGCCACAATATATTCCAATTAAAGACCTGATGTCCAACTTTCGAAAAGATCAGATAACATCATGCATAAATAGAGAAAATAAAGCAGAGGCCTGCAGAAGAACATATAAAATGCACTTGTGGACAACCTGATTGAGCCTTTCAATATGTAATTGGAGAAGCACTCAAGAAAACCAACTCTCCACCTGCACACAACTAACAAGTGCAGATAATAGCGATGATTAATTTCACAGAATAATCCATGGAAAAGTAAATTAAGAAATTTGTGTAGAATGCAAGGAAAAAGAGACTAAATGACCTCTAAATTGGGAATTTTGGTTTCATAGGATCACTTATGAACAAGTAAGATTGAGAAAGTGATGCAAAGTACTGTGTACCTTTGCTGCTTCTCGTTGTAACCCTCTCAGCACAACATTGCAAGATCCAATAGAACCCAATACTGCCTTCATGCATTGCAACTTCTACCCTAGCAAGATCAACAATTAAAATCTCAACATCAATCACCACAAACATTGCAAGTGCAGTGACTTCTCTCCATAACTCAATGCACAAATAACCTTTAAGATCTCCAAAATCAGCGACCTGAAAGCTGCATATAGGGCTATATCCCTGCACGATACATCCACCGCAACCAATATCAGAAGACTGGCCCAGAGTTGCGAATCCATTTTCCACTTGATGTTATGAGAACCTGCCACAGACAAAAACCTAAGATTCGATGGATTTCCTAGTGTCATCTCATTGGAAATCATCCAATAAAAGGGGCTAAGCTCTGAAATGTTCCTGGAACTGCCTCCTTAGAATCTTAGGCTCCAAAAATTTTTAGACGTAGTGGTAAAGTCCAGAGGCATGATGAAGAACCTAAAAACCCCTACAAATGGAGGTAAGGCTAGCCCTATCAAAACCACTGCAAAAGGAGGTGAGGTTGGCCCTGTCACTGGAGGCAAGGTTGGCCTTGTCCCTCATCTCAAGAGGGAAAAAAATGTAACACTGCTTTAGAAAGTCAACTAGTCAACCTCACACTCCTCATTCGACCTGCTTGTAACAATTACCTGTCTCCAACCTTCATCGTGTCTACTTCCCCTCTTCTTTTTCGTCATTTTTCCACTCCTTGAACGAATTGTCTTAATTTCTAACTTACCACAATTAAAATATTTTTAATTTTTAAACTAAAATAATAATTTAGGATTTTAAAACAAAACATTAGTCAGCCATAAAAAAATTGTTTAAGAGTGATATAATTGTTATGTGGAGTAGTGATATAATTGTTATGGTTGTTTAATCATTTATTGTTTTCATAAATAGAGGATTACTATTTTTTTTATTCATCAGGATTATTTTTTAAGATGTTTGTGCATAATTTAGGTGTGAGTTTAAAATAATCCAACATAAAATGTTATTTTTGAGTGCTTTAAAGGGGATAGAGATTAAAGTACAAATTAGATTATAGAGGGATGTGATGAGTTTTTTAATTAAAATACGTGTAGTGATTAGATGGAAAATAAGCAAAGAATATGCACCTTATTGAAAGTAAAATTTAAATAAGTGCACCTTAATGACAACACAATCCTTGTAGCATGATAACATATACAAAACAACCACATGAACTCAAAGAGCTATAAAATAAGCATATTAGAATCCATTTGATATGTGAAGGAAGTGTTAGAAAGTAAATCATAAAGACATTGTACCATGGGCTACCGTATCAAGCTCTTACATTCAATAGTGGAAGTGCTCTCAAGTCTAAAATGGATGAGGGTAGATGATGAGAAGCTCTTGACACCTTTGTAAGTAAATCCACCCTCTAGAATGAGGACTTTCACCTCTCCTTTATAGAACAGGATAGGAGGAGACATAATGTAGTAGAGGAAAGAGAAGAGGATCAAATTGTGGGTTAAAGGCTTGTGTGCTACATAATTTTGGATGTCACAATTCCTCTCTAGTGAATTTGCTCTCTTTCAAAACTAGGTTTGTTGAAAGTACACACCTACTCAAAACACTTTGTAGCTAATGTTTTTCCTTTAATTGACAAATATGTTGAAATTATCTTTAGCGAGGTGCATGTATTCTAAAATATGTGATGTTTTAGCACGTAATACTCATGATAATGCATTAAATGTATGAGCAACAAGTCAACACAACACTGTGGCACTGCATCTCCACGATATCTATTTTTTTCTTATTATGAAGTTCCAACCTACTAGAAATTGTTCAATGTGGTGCCCCCTTTGTAATAATTTATTGTTTTCCTTTAGCAACCATATATATCTATTGATTTTTGTTTGTATGGATGAAATAAAAACATTGGCTAGAATTATCCTCCTTGAGCACACCCTCTCCAAGACTGTTCACTGTTTGAATGGTTGAAACATGAAATCTGCCAATAGTAATCCCTTTTGACTACATCACCTCTCAATATTTTCCTTTCTCATTGTAATAATTAACATATATGGATGAAAGTAGATCCAATTCAACTTCATGAAGAAAAGAAACCTTGCATATATGGCTAGGTTGAATTGCATGATTACCCAGTTAACCCAGTCATTATCATCCTCCTTAACCTAAGCCCCTGCATCCTCCTTGATTGCGCATACAACTTAAAACCTCTCCACTCCTTCAACCGGGATGAAAAAGATTCAATTTCAATAGGAAGAATTGATGGGATGAAGAAACTCAAGTAAGTTTCAATCACCACATCCTCCTTGACTATTCCTTTGACTCAACCCACTCAGCTCCCCCTCATCTCCTTCAACTGGGATAAAAAGGCTTTAATTTCAATAGGAAGAACATGCACGATCGGGAACCTCGAGCAAGTTGAAGTCCATGCATCCTCCTTGGCTTCATCTGCAACTCAACCCCCTTAGCTCCTTGAACCTATATTAAAATACTTAAATAGGAAGAAATGGTGGGATCAGGAACCTCCTGCAAACTGAAATAGGAAGAAATGGACGGATCAAACTGCGTCATTCAAAACAACAATATAACAAGCTTTTCTCCCATGGGGTATAAAAAAAAATGTTGAAGCATTTGTTCCATATTTGAAATTTTAATAGACGATAAGCTCAATGATATATATACAAGTTAAATGTGCTTTTTAATAAATTAGAGGTTTGTAATGAACATTGCAAATATGAAGTTTGAGCTTAAATATATTGGAGGATAAAAGGACATACATGTTTTCCATCTACAACACAAAACCACCTACATATTGAATGGTAAGTCCTCCATTCAAATAAGAGGAAACTACCACCAATTTCTCTTGGATCGTAACCTAAGAGGAAATAAATTTTAAAGGAAAACCAATCCAAACCTAGCTAAGCTAATAAAAGAAGGGCCTAAAATTTTGGGAGTAGATTTAAGGCTTATGCACCATGTTCATTAAATCTAGATAGATGAAAGTTTTTATGATACTTGTCAAATTGAATACAATATTCACAAAGAAAAATCTAAAAACCTTGGATATGTACAACATCACCTGGATGCACTAAAATATACCCAAAATGTTAATGGAAAACACCCAAGGAAATAATTTGTTCCAAAACTAGTAGAAGTTCTAGAAAACAATGTTTTCATAAGAGATCTAGTTAGATAAAATTCGTTGTAAAGATAGAGGAGAAAGGATGAGGGAAAAAATGAAATCTAAAAAATATACACCAACACAATATCATTTTATCCCTAAATTGCTCAACCCTGGCAATCTCTCAGTGCATATCAAATTTTTACATTGGCTTTTATTTATAACTTCAATCAATTGTAAAGGCAGGAAATTTACTCACTGATAAAATGTGGGGCCCTTGAAATCTGAACCAAATGGGAAGGCACAAGATTTTATCGTATGTACACCCATCCCTGCACTCTGTAGCAAGAGGAAACTCAAAACAAATATGGAAATGAGAAATCAATGTAAGAACAAAGGTTGACATCCAATTAATTGCAATATATAAGCCCAAAAATCACTTCCCACCATACCTCTCAGTCTTGCTACCCCATGGGTGATGGTAAATGATGGTGAATGACCTTGATATCAGTAGTTTTTTCCTTATCTATTTGTAAGGAAAGTTCCCAACTAATGAATGAGTCTTGTACCATTGGTATTGGGGCAAGCAAGTTATCTGCCAAATATATTATGGAGGTGTGAGCCAAAATTTCCATTCTCCTTTGATACGGGGCATGTCATCATTTTTTAAAGCTTGGTCTTCACAAACAGATCCATCTAGAGCATTACAAGGACCCATCAATATTTTTCTCAAAAAAACTCTAAATGATAAAACCTTTGACTTTCTAAAGGGTGCACCCTAATGCTACTCATGGTAGGTTTTGGTCTATCCAGATGATGTCCCCGCTCATATTTTGGAGAACTAGAAATGAGTAATGATCTCATCCAAATCCCAGAGGTTTTTATTATCGTTACTTTGAAAGAGGTCCTACAATTCGAGATTGAGTAATATATGTTTACTCACAACTCTTACTCGCTCAAATAATAAGGGTAGGTAGGAGAGTTGTCTCGTGTCGAACTCTTTGAGTGAAAGCTCTGTTAATTTCTCTTGCCAATAATACCACATGAGTGCACCCGAAAAATATAATATTGCAAGGGCCTTTGAAAGGGGAATTTGTAAGCCAACACCTCTCATTATGTTTCCTAGCAAGTGCTTGAATTCACAAATGAGGAATTTTTAAAATGAGGGTTTTTATATGATCGATGAGCTCGATGCTCCTTATTTTGGGCTCGATATTCATCTCGTATACCATTTTCATACAATGGCACAATGGAACTTGAAGAAACTTTGGAATGGGAAATTCCCGAACCGCACACCCATTGATGGCATGCAAATATGTCATAGATCAAAGTATTATAACCCTAAACCTCTTCTGAACTGAAATAAAAGGAAAAAATAGTTTACCCAGTCATTATCATGTCCCCTTAACCTAAGTCCCTGCATACTCCTTGACTGCACATACAAGTCAACCCCTCTCCACTCCTTCAATCGAGATGAAAAGGATTCAATTTCAATAGGAAGAATCGATCGGATGAAGAAACTCGAGTAAGCTACAATCCCTTCATCCTCCTTGACTATTCATGTGACTCAACCCGATCAGATCCCCCTCATCTCCTTCAACGGGGATAAAAATGCTTCAATTTCAATAGGAAGAACAGGCAGGATCGGGAACCTCGAGCAAGTTGTAGAACATGCATCCTCCTTGGCTTCATCTGCAACTCAACCCCCTTAGCTCCTTCAACCTAGATTAAAAGAATTAAATAGGTGTTTGGATTTAAGGGAGTATAAGAGGTGGTGGGACGTTTCTGGGCTCAGGATGGCTGATTAACACCTATTTATTAGTGTGGTGTGGAAGGAGGGAGACTTGTTGGGCTCAAACCCTTGGGACACAATCTTTTTAGCTAGTTTAAAAGTTGCAAGGGATGGACATTGACTATAGTAGGGGTGTATATAGTAGGTGGAGTTTTGGAGCAGCCTAGTTTGGTTTCAGTTGTGAAGGTCATGCAAATTGGTTGATAATATCTCTGTACTTTTCTCGAATGACCATTGACATGACCAAAGAAGAGTGTTTCAAAGTGCATGAACCCTTGTGTAGCCTGTACAACCTACCTCTCATAGCCAAGATATCAAGGTATGTTTGTTCCATGTTGAGACAAAGAGGCCACATGAGGAGAGGAGAATTATACTACGAGGAGCAAGACGCAAAGGGAATACTCGCTAACACATCCAGGTAGAAGGTTTTGTAGCAAGACATCAGGAGCAAATCTCATTTCATGTTCAGGAGGAGATGACCCACATTGAAGGGGAAGCCTCTTCCCACAAAACTTCCTTATCTAATTATGGAGTGATAGAAAATTAGCTAGGTTGGATCCCCAATATAAGGAAGATGCAAGGAAGAGCCAACGAATACATATGAACAGTTGATTTGTACTAGAAGATGAAGTTCATGTTGGGACGCATTTTATTAGATCACTAGGAGTTTAGGATGGACTTCCTACAAATTTTGTACCACATGCATAGGCACCTGAAAATATTATGGCAATAGGCTAGAGAGGATAGACCAAATATTGGAGATGATCGAGCACCATCTTGGAATCCATCCAGTGACAACCAAACCCTTGGTTGATCTGATAGATCCTATTCTAGTGATAGGCTCTTATTTTCATTCCTTCACTTTACTGTTTTATGGATGTAGTTATTGTATCAACTTTTGCTAGTAGCTTTGTGAAAGGTTAGATGGACCATCATCCAAATCTAGTCTTAATAGATATTGGTTTTATATGTTCCAAACTAAATCTTTTGACCCTACATCAAATCATTTTTTTATTATGGTGAGGTATCCCATGTAAGAGACTGGTTTGATTTGCAATACGCCCCAATGTAATCTTTAATTTCTAAAACTAGTAAATTTCTTTTAAAAAATAAATTTATTATTTTAATTATTTTTCGATTTTTTTAATTAAATCTTAAAAATATATTAAGAATAATAATTTTTATACATTTTCGATTATAACAATGCCAAACATTATGCATCTATAAGAAACAAAACGTTATTTCCCAAGATATGTTGCGATAAATTTTGACTGAATTTTAGCTATGAAGCCATTGACTGAAACACAACCCCACTTTAGCGAGAATGAACTTCCATATTTTAATTTCTATGTCACAATTCAAATATATTATTTCTAATTATTTTTTATATTTCAAAAGAAATATATATATATATATAGATATATATATAAAAGAGAAAAGATTACTTTATAATAATAAAAGAATGTCACTTAAGAATAGGAAAAATATCAATTCGACTTTATAAAAATAAAATAAATGGAAATTTTTTTTTTTTTTGGAATATGTAATTCCTAATTGTCTTCGGTTGTGACTTTCTATGTATAGAGTTTGTTCCTATTCCATGGGAGTTAGCTAAATCTAAGTTCATAGTTTGGTGTGAGGTTGAGATATTCTCTCAACCAACTTATTGTGCCTCCAAGATAGCTTCCCTATCTTGAGACAATACCTCATGTATATATGTAACTCTATTTGATTAATAGAATATAGTTTTCATAGTGAGATTTCATCTTGGTATTAGAGCACATACAGGCCTGGACCTCGGCCCCTCCTGGGCTGAGGGAAATAAGAGTATGAGTATTGTTTTTTTTAATTTTCCATTCATTCAACAAAGGTTGGAGAAGTGTGGAGACGTGGATCTGTCTGTGGATCCAGCGAAAAGGACAATCTTAACTGCGTCGAATTGGTTGAATATAGAACGCAGTGGAGTCTGGAGATAGGTCGAATCATTTTTCAGGGGTTGTGTGAAGGCCGATTCCTGCTTATGCCATGAGAAAGTATAAAGTGGACTCGAGTCAAATATGCATATTTGATTTGGACCTACGAATGTTTTAATTTGGAATGAGAAACAAATTTTCGCTTCTGATTTCTCTTTGAGAAAATGCTCCCAGACGAGCCATCTCACTACAAGGAAAAGACCCTCTAGCGGAGGTTATAAAGGAGGTTTTTACTGTTATAAAATTGGCCAAAATTGTCAAAAAAACATTTTCTACAACATCCGTTTATGGTTACAAAGGTTTTGGCAGAGCTTTTAATGGAAATTCAACACAACTAAAAAAATGGGTGGCCGGAGGTTATTATGGATGTTTTTTCATCATTGTGCTACTCTGACCTGAATGCACCGGTGCGTACGTATATAAGGCGCGCCGGGGTGGTCAAAGCAAAATGCACCAGGCCATTAAGGTATAAAATCGCACCGGGCGTAGTGTTGGTGATACAACACACGGGGCGGTTCTAATTGGTCTTGGGATTTGCGCGGTGCCCATAGGACGTATCAACGCCCTGGTGTGTAGACGTATAAAAATGCACCGGTGGGAAGTATCACAAAAAGGCATCGAGATTTATAATTAGTATCGGTATTAGTGCAGTGCCCATAGGTCGTACAAATGCACCGGTACTTATAGACACTTAAACGCCTCGGTGCATAGTATCACACAAACGCACTGGGATTTATAATTGGTATCGGTATTCGTGCAGTTTCCATAGATCGTACAATGGCGCCGGTGTGTATAGACACATAAATGCACCGGTGCATCATACTTCACAAACGCACCGATATTTTTATTTGGTTTTGGTGATTTTCGATGCTCATAGTTCGTAGAAACGCATCAGCATGCTTCTTAATAAAAACGCACCGGTGTACAGTTACTAGCATGCACTAGTTTTCATTTTTGTATTTTTTAGAAACATCGACCTGTGACAGTGCAATTATTGTGATTGTTTTAAATTCATTATTCATCAAAAGTCGACACATCTTATATCAATATTCATATGAATTGAATTTTTATTAGTGCATTTGAGAACGACAATGGAGAACGCAATAGCGACAATGGAGAATGCAATAGAATAAATTAAAACATATTTTATGATATATAATATTAATGAATAAGACAATGTTTATCATATAAAATGGGACAGTTATTGGTATCCCTTTGTCTTTCAATTGGGACACTATGTCCGTTACACTAAACAAAATGTCTGATTTCACAGACATATTTCAAAAAATACAACGCCTTGCTTTGATATCCAAACATAGTGATCATCATTCTTCACTTGAACTGTTGTCACTCCTAAAGCTACTTCCATGACTTGGGTTATTTTCAGGAAGTTTTTTTCACGGTGTTGATTGTTTGCTTCTTCTTCACCTTCCATCTACAAACATAAAAATAAACTGAAATGAGTGTATATACATTGGTGAGAATAATGAAAATTGCAATATTAAATAATATACATCAATGTAAATCGAAAATAAAAATGATGTACCATAGCAACAATTGACTCATAAACTATACACATTCTTTCAAAACCATGTACCATGCCATCTTTAAAAAAATTATCTGTTGGCACAGTTCCATACTTTGTTTCTTGCAAGTTTTACACACCATAACAAATCATATATTTAATATAAAAGATGCTTTTGTTCTATTAATTATAGATGGATCTAAGTACAGCTAGATCAATAGATGCTTACAAATTCCACAATTAATTTCTCATATGCCAACATATACTCACAACCCATATTTAACCCAATTTCAATCAATTCGTCCGATGATTATTCTTTGTATGTTAGCACCTTTTTTAAGACATTCAATGATCATTTTTTTAAAACAACTTAAAAAGTACAAAAATAAAATCTAGTTAAGTTGTTATAAGGAAGTAACAATTACTCACAAACTTAGATTTCAACCCTTTTCTTCCTTGTCGTCTTGTTTAATGTGCTGAATGGGTTCCATTTTCTTTTCTTTTCTACAAGAAAATTCTTGAAAATTAATATTTAATGCTAAATTGTTTATTTATTGTACCTAATGGTCGAAAAATTCAATGATTAAATATTACATTTGAAGCACGTTATTGCTGAGATGGCATCTCCTACGATGCAATTTTGTCCATTTCTTTAACCATCTCCTTGTACACCTTTTTGGACATTCCTACTGGCATATTTCTGATATCAGCTCTTTCATCTTTTGAGATTTTCATAATCTTCCTGAAAATGTAACATGACAATAAAATATTTAATTTTTATATTGATATCTGAAAATTAAATATAACAAAAGTGATATTAATAAATAATTCTAGACAAACATTTAAAGGAATATAATTACTTTTTCATTCCTTCTTTTTTGTTGTTGTACGTTTTTGCTATTAAAAGTCTAACATGTCTCGTTGACCAATTCTCTAGAAACTGTTCCTGTAGTTTAGATACAATTTGGTTCTTGGAATCATTGGATTGATTTTTGTATTGTAAGTGCAAAGAACGTCTATACATTCATTCCACTAGATCCCTCAAACTTTTGTAAAATTTTTTACCCCTTTTGTTAACTTCTAGCACCACTCCAGATGAGCTAAGGAGCAATTCATTTTCATTTTCATGTTCTATTTTTTTTCTTTTCTTAGAAAAAAATTCCTTTTTTGAGTTATTGGTCCCTGTAGAACATCAAACAGATGTGAATTAATAGATTTTTTGACATATGTTATACAAAAAATTGAAGTATATTATTAATGATAATTAAGAAAAGAAACTTATATTGGATCGATAGTATTTTTTCATTCACCTGATTCATCCTTTTGTAAATTTTCCATCAAGATTTTACGCTCTTATAGTCCTAGATCATAAATAATCTTATCGAGCTTCGTCATTTTGTGGCTCTGCATGATACAAAATAAAAAATACATATTATTTAAACTTACATATAGTTCAAAAATAATATCTTTTTGTTGACGGGAAAATTTGTCTGGCCAACAGTAGGGGATCTCCCCGGTAGAAAGTCCCAATTAGACCTTAAACCGTTTGGAGTAGGGATCCCGTCCGGAGTGTGGGTCCGGCTACCACTTAAGATGACTTCTCTTCGGTCTCAAAAGAACCTACTTGAACCTGCTGACATACACTTATTCACCTGATATAGAATACGAGATTAACGTGTTAAACATGAATCAAACACTATGTGTAGCAAGATTATAGATAAAGCACATACACCTCAAGAGATGTCATTAGCAACACATATTTTGTGGGGTAATTGCTTGTACAGTAGTCTGATCACACAAGAAATAGTTCTTTATGATAAGATACCTCTGCACTTCCTGAAAGATGAAACAAAATGCTAACAAAATAGTTTATTAACATTCATTAATAGAACAGATAATAAGATGAACATCATTGATACAACACGGATAGCCATGACGTATAAACGATATCATGAAAAGAACAGATTCATTAATCATAGGATATTCTGAAACTGTTGAAGGAAATACACAAAGTGTTCATACAGCAAAACACATCATAACCATAGGGTATTTTAACAAGATTCTATATTCATATGCTCAAGTGTCAGATCTTTAAACACAATGCTTGTAGCTCCTGAGTTTTCCAAAAGAAAAAGCCCTTTTTACAATGTCCCGTAGGAGTATTTATAATGCCAAAAATTGTCCGTTGGGTTTCCTTGACTGTTCGCCTTCCTGACCTTAGCAGGTGATGCGACCTGCGACCTAGGTAGGAGATGCGACTTGCGACCTGTCCTGTTGGTGCGACTTGCGACCTGGTTCTACTTGCTGCTCAGGACTTGCTGCTGCTGGGACGCAAAATGTTAATGTCAGGGATGTCAACTTGTTGATCTCTGAGGAAATCCTGCCATGCCTGATATTCTGCTGCTATGGGTGACACCAGAGGTACCTCTTCCTTCAGCCTATGCACACATTCCAAAGCGTTTGGTACTAAGGTCTCCCTTTTCTGTCCAATTTGATTTGAGAGTGACGCAAGCTTGGTATAAATCTGCGCTGGAGCGGCGATGAATTGACTGAGATGCTCTTGAGATGCGGAGGGCTCTGGATCAGCTGCGGCCTGCTTGATAGGTTGCAAGAATGTTTGAATATCCTGGTTTACTTGTTCCCAGGTTTTCTCCTCTTCTAATGCTCCAAGCGATGGGATGTGATGCAGCGTATGCATTGAGTCAATACCACTAATCAGGTGGTCGTACGAGGACATCACTTTGTCCAGGTCTTTAGACAATTTGTCTCCAGATTGCATCGCTATGCGGAGTTGAACTTTTGCATCCTGCGTGTGGATCCAGTCCCTCTTAGGCAAATTTTCAGGTGCCTGAGGGTACTGTATGGTCCAACCCATCATCCCGTCCAAAGCCTGTGAAGCCTCTTTGAGCTGATCTTGTCTTTGCCTGGTTTCCATTCGTGCTCTTGCCAGAGGAGCGACTGTTTGTTTGATGGTGAACATTTCACCATATACCTGTCTCATAGTCATTTCCAACACCTCACACTCCTTGAAAATGGAAAGCGAGACTTCATTTATTGGTAGAGCTTGGTTTCGAAGTTGCTGGACTTCTGCTTGCAATGCTGCTTTCTCCTGCTCTGCCATCTTTTCGCGTTGCTCAGCCGCGTGCAATCTGTTTTGTAGAGATACTATTTCTCTACTCATCCGGGTTACATTCTCTTCCGTAGCCGCAGCGAAGGCAGTACCTGCTGACGCTATCATTACCGGATTGGTCCTGGTATCCAAAACTATATCCTTGCCTGTGGATACTGCAGATGATGCAGAGGGACTATGTGCCAACGACCCCCTCTTCTCTTGACGGATCTTGAACGAAAACTGATCAAATGTGAGTCTGGTCAGGTCGAACACATCTTCTTCCTGTCTCTGGGGCGATCTAACATCAGAGAGTTGTGTACGGCCCAAAGGTATGTCGAGAGGAGTTACCTCAAGATCATCTAGCGTGTCATCCTCTCTTTCCTCTGTGTTCTTCTCTTCCTCTTCCTTCCTCCGCCGTTCAGCTTCTGCTGCTGCTTCTATTTCGGCCCTCTTCTTCTGTTCAGCTGCAGCAGCCTGCTCGGCTTTCTTTTGGCGTTCAGCCTCCGCCTTGTCCAACTCTGCCTTAAGCGCCTGTTCCGCTGCAGCTTGCGCCTCTTTGTCTTCTTTTTCTTTCCTGGCCTCTTTGGCCAGCTTCTTCTTTTGTGTTGTTGTTGCACTCTTTTGGCGCGCCTCCTCATCTTCTTTTAGCTTTTTCTCCCTTTCCTGCTGGGCTTTTGCCTCTGCCTCCTTTTGTTTGATGGATGGAGTTGGCCCTGTGTTGATTCGGGATTTCTGGAGTATGGATGAAGAGGAACCTCCTAACTGACGTCTTCTGTCTTCTAAGTTCTGATCATCTGAGTCTTCCTGGACCACGTCAATTCCCGGAGCAAGTTGTCTTTCATCATTATACCAGTTTCTTCTCTCATCTTCCGCTGGGCGCTCAAGATGCTGATAAGTCCACTTGAGTTTGGCTCTCCGGCAGTGTTCAGGGACTAATCTCTCTGGGTCATAGTTTCGGTGTTCAAGTGCCCCCAGTTGATAACTTCTCATTGCTTCTGCCTCTGCTAGTACTTCCTTGAAGTCTTTGACTGTGAATGCACCAATAGTGAGGGGCAGAGTGGGCCATGGCTTCTTTTTTCCCTTAGACAGGATGTTGGAGAATCCATGTGACATCTGAAAGCACACCTCCTGCATCAGCATTTTGTCCATCATGAAGCAAGGCATAGCATGTGGCGCTTTGTAAGTTCCAAAGACTCGGATGAAGGTGTACCCAGGGAAAGGGAACCAGTGCGCCACTTTAACCAGAGTCTCCTTGGCCCGCCATGACATGCAAGGGGCGTCTTGGCCAAATAAATGTCTGTATAGAGCGGGAACGAATATTTGGGAGATCTGATCTATGTCCTATTTGTATTTGGACTCCCAAAATACTTTGAGTTGTAGATGAATTGCGCGCGCGTTCTCGGAGTCCCAGTTGTGCGCCCATCCATCAAACTCTACTCGGGCGCAAACCGCGTCTAGTAGGTACGAGGCCATGTAAAATTCAGCCGGCATTCCTTCGTCCGGGGCCAATGCCGAGTTCAAGTTGGTCTGCATCGACGTCATCAGTATGCCGGCCCAGTTAAAACGGGTGCCCTGTGTTGTCACATACTCCATGATAGTGGCCCAACTGCCGTTGAAAGTGGAGCAATCTGGGCGCCCGTAAAGTCTGCAGAGCATGGCAGCAACCAATTTGTAAACCTTCCTTAGGCTCGCCACTGGGTATTCCTGGTTCTTTTTTACCTTGAACTTCTCGGGCTCCTCCCACCACTGTTTAATAGTATCAACTATTGGGACGGCGTGAGTAGCAGCCCATTCTCGAGTGAAATGCTGGTTTGGGCGAGGCAGTGAATAATAAATTTGTGCATCCGAGCCTACCAGCGTAGTGAAAACTCTGCCTTCGTAATCCCTGATCACAAATTTCTCGGGGTTTGTCTTTTGTATAATCCAGTCTATGATCTCCGGACATGGGAATATGGCTGGATGCGCCCCTGCCAGATGGAGTTTGGATCTCTTTACCGCCAAGTATAGTTCCCGGTCTGGGAGCTCCTCTGGAAATTCTTCTTCCAGTTTGGCGAACTCCTGATAAATCTGGTACCATCTCATGCTGTCGTCTTTTGAAAAAGTGCATAGTGTATCTCGGAATATTGGGGGTGGGGACACCACCACCAGCTCATCAATCTCTTCCACTATTTTCTTGTCCTTTCTCCAAGATAGCGGGGGCGCTATGTCACTAGAATCTGAAAGCACTGGTATGCACTCTATGTCTTCACCTGTCAAATTCAGAAAAGAGTCCCACAATAAGAACGACATGGTGATAAAATCCAGTTGCAATTTAGTGATGAAATCTAACTGCGTTAATGCAAAAACTGGACTGGTGAGTCGCTGGGTCGCGGATCATACAAACAGGGCCCGGGCGCGACCTTGCGACCTTGCGACCTGGCGACCTGGGGTCGCTGGGTCGCTGAGTCGCAGATCTGCGAAAAATTGTAAAACGTGACCTAGCGACCTGGCGACTAGGTCGCTGGGTCGCAGGGTCGCAAATTCCGAAAACTGGAGAGAATTGCGACTCTGCGACCTCGCGACTAGGTCGCTGGGTCGCAGGTCGCAGACTGGCTTGCCGGGGGTTTGGTGCGCGCGGCCTTGAACTTTTTTGCCCCCCTCCTCTTGGGAATTTGCAAGGTTTCTGGGCCCAGGGAGAGCTGTGGCATGATTTTAAAGGTAAAGGGATGATGCCATGGGGTTAAACAGCAAACAGTGAGGTTTTGGGCAATTTATGCAATATGTAATTTGCAAAACCTCAGAAAACATTAAAGCATGGCCAAAAGACAATTTAAAGGCTACAGGGGAGATGGGTTTAGAAAGAAAATCATTAAAATGGAAACAGCAGGAAGAAATGGCAACTTACCCGGGAAAAACTCGTCAGTTGAGCTGTCAAAGGCGTTTTCCTTACAAATCGCTGAATGTAAAAAATGCGAGCTGCGACCTCCCTTTTATAGGAAGTCGCACGTGCGGGCAATTAATGCGGGTCGCTGGGTCGCAGATTCGTCAAACTTTGAGTTTTGCGACCTGGCGACCTTGCGACCTGGCGACCTGGGGTCGCTGGGTCGCAAGGTCGCTAAGTCGCGATTTTCTGAAAATGACAAAATTGCGACCTGGCGACCTGGCGACCTGGCGACCCGAGGTCGCTAGGTCGCAAGGTCACATTTTTCATCGGTTTAGGGGATCTGCGACCTGGCGACCTGGCGACCTGAGGTCGCGGAATCGCTAGGTCGCTAGGTCGCAGTTTTCATGAATTGTTTACTTTTGCAACTTAGTGACTTAGCAATTTTTCTTTGTTTCTAAGGGGCTCCGAAAATTTGAAATGGTGGTCAAAATTTTTGGAGGGTGTTGTAGAGACTGCAACAAATGGCGATTCACTGGACGAACTCAGAGTCTCTGCTGATGGTTAGTCTTTGCGGGGGGAGGGAGGGGCTTATGCTAACTGTCCTCTTTACCTTGTGGTTGCCATTTCCTAGCCTTCAGCATCTAGCTGGGTTGCTCAACCTGTTGGTCTGGTTGGGCGCCATTCAAACAAATTCTTTCTTCAGGTCTCCGGACTGGAAGGGTTGGAGAACTCCAGGCGGCCACAGGGTCTGGTACGATTATTTTGTCCTCATCGTGTTGCTCCGCTGCCAGCGAACCTCCCGGTCCCGGCGGAGTCACTGCCTAGGAATCGTGAACGTTGCTCCGCTGCCAGCGACCCTGGTCAGTACCCCGACGGAGTCGTTACATCACCTCTCTGCGCAGGAAGCCTTTCTCAATCCTTTACCCTTATTTGTGTGCTATTGCACTTATTTTGAATGTGCCTGAGGCACTTATTTAGATGTGCTTATGGCACTTATTTGAAATGGCAATTTAGCCTGGGCGGATGAGGGATCCCGACTTATTTTTCTTGCAGAGAGGTTGTTCCTGGTCTAGTATGAGGACTTTGGTTTTTCCCAGACACCCTGACATAGCATAGAGTATCTCTCTTCCCTTCTGGTCCGGTTACCATTTACACTGCATTTTCTTTTGTGGACACCCTCTCAGACTGGCGAGGTAAGCTTTCCTGCTTGATGACTTGAGCTCGGTAATGTGCTACTTTTAGGTGCGGAGAACAAGCAAGATTTTGCCACCTTTGAGTTTATCGGGAAAAGCTTTCCATCAGCGGAGAACCTGCGGCAGTATGCCAATCTGTGTGACCCTAACACATCCTTCCTTAGGCTTTTATTCTATATACTTATTATTATTATTATTATTATTTTTTTAATCAAAAGAGACAAGAAAATATGGTACAAAACGAGACAGCCTTCCAAGGGCTGCTAAGTGAAATAGTGTTTGAGGTCGTGCCCGTTTACCGGGAGGGCCTCGACTCGTCCATCAAGGGTTTGCAATCTGAATGTGTGTGATCCTATCTTTTCCTTAATTTGGAACGGGCCTGTCCAAAGTGCTTGGAACTTGGCATGCTTCCCCTTTTCCTCATGGGCTTTATCCCACTTAAGAACCAGGTCTCCTACCTCAAAATTTTTGTTTCCCGCAGACTTTTTATCAAACCATCTTTTGATTCGGCTCTGATGGATGGCAAACTTTTCCCGGGTCTTTTACCTTTCTTCCTCCAATTTCAGCAAGGTGTCGATTCGGTTTTGCAAGGTGGGACACGGAGTACCATGACATTCTTGGGACAGTTGGAGGGCCGGGAGAGATAGATGAGAAGGGAGGACAACCTCTTTTCCATACACGAGGAAAAATGGGGAGCTGCCTAAAGAGGACTTGGGAGTAATACGGTCAGCCCACAGTGCATTGTGAAGAGCATTGTGCCAATTTCGCTGGTGGGATAGGAGAGTCTTCTTAATAATACGGATAAGGTTCTTGTTAGTGGACTCAGCTAATCCATTTCCCTGGGGGTAGTAGTTTGCAGAATGTTTCAGAATAATTCCATTTTCCAGCGCAAAATCATATAACTTAAAAGATGAGAAATAAGTCGCATTATCAAAAACTAAAGAAGTCGGAACGCCAAACCTGGTCATGATGAAATGCGTGAGGAATTCTATTACCTCTTGATCGTTGATTCGGCGTAATGGTATTGCCTCAACCCACCTGGTGAAGTAATCAGTAGCCGTAAGGATATACCGATGTTGTTTCGAAGAGTGAGGTATGATTTCCCCAATAACATCCAAACCCCATTGTTGGAAGGGTTCCTCTACTGCTACTGAGAGTAGTGGTGCGGCTGGCCGTGCTTCTCGGTTGGCGAACTTCTGGCACTGAATGCATTTCCGAACATATGCATGCGCGTCTTTGAAAAGAGTAGGCCAATAATATCCTGCGCGCATTATCTTATGGGCAGTGGTATCTCCCGAAAAATGATCTCCAGCTGGTCCGTCATGCAACTCAGTTAAGATTTTCTGTGCTTCGTCAGTTTCCAAGCAGCGTAACAGGACCCCATCATGGTGTTTTTTGAATAACTTACCTTGGATCAGTTGGTGAGATGCGGCTTTTAATCTTATTGCGCGCTTCTGTCGGGCAGTAAGAGCAGGGTCCATCGTGCCTTGGGCCAGATATCTTGAAATGTCAGAATACCAAGAAGGGCTATTTTGCTGAGGCACATGGTCGCTCTGATACATGTCGATCTCTTGTTCCCAACATTCTTCTTCCATCTCACGAGTACTTGCAGCCTCTGCGGCCATTTGACATAAGCCCTGTCCTTTAACGGTATGTGCTGGTTTGAACTCTAAATCATATTCTTGTAAACATGCCATCCAGTTGCCCCGCCTTTCGCCTAGTTCTTGTTGTACGAAGAGTGAGCGGACTGCTGGGTGCGGTACAAAAACCGTGACGTGACTTTTCAAGATGTAGGGCCTAAAATTTTTTACGGCCTTGTAAACCGCATAGGCTTGCTTGTCAATTTCCAGATAGTTTAATTCAGCACCCTGTAGACCGGTGCTCATAAAATAAATGGGCCGTTCATCATTGTTATTATCTTTCTGCGTGAGAACAGCCGCAAGCGAGGAATCTGAAGCGAAAGTGTATAGGATGAAACCTTTATCAAAATCTGGACTTTGGAGGGAAGGGGTTTCAGCTATAGCCTTTTTGATTTTGTCGAAAGCCTCTTTCTCTGGGAGATTCCATTGGAATGCAGCATCCTTTTTAATCATTCCCTGTAGTGGCCTGACTATTTGCGCGAAATCTGAAATGAATTTACGGACGAAATTAATCTTCCCCAGGAAGGATTGCATTGCTTTCTTGTTGTTTGGGGGCGGAATCTGAGCTATGGCTTTAGCACGTTCCGGATCAACCACAATGCCCTGTTTAGTGATAATGTGGCCTAGCAAATTTCCCTCTGCCACAGCAAAAACGCTCTTTTTAGGATTGAGCGATATTCCATACCTCCTGCACCTCTCGAAGATTTGCTTAAGGTGGCGTAAATGATCGCCCCTGTGTTTTGAAAATACAGTAACATCGTCCAAATAAACCACCACGCTCTGCCCTATTAGACCGCGGAAGGCTATGTCCATAGCTCGTTGGAAGGTGGCTCCTGCATTGATCAATCCAAAGGGCATGCGTCTGAAAGCGAAGGTTCCCCATTTTGTCCGGAATGTGGTTTTCAATTTATCCGGTTCAGCTACCAGCACTTGGTTATAGCCGGAGAAGCCGTCCAATAGGGAGAACATCTCAGATCCAGACACAGCTTGTAATATCTGTTCCATGGGGGGCACCGGGTAGTTGTCTTTGTTTGAGGACCGATTCAGATTGCGTAAATCTACACACAAGCGAATCTCACCAGACTTCTTTCGCACAGGTACCAGATTTGACACCCACGTGGAGTGACGAACTTTGAAAATGATGCGAGCATCTAAAAGCTTCTTAAGTTCTTTTAGAATCATTGGCTCCAAAGCTGGATGTATTTTTCTGAGTTTCTGTTGGAAGGGTTTAACGCCTTCCCTCATGGGTATTACATGTTGAATGATGCGAGTATCATATGTACGTAGATCTTCATATGTCCAGGCAAATACATCACGATACTTCCGGAATAACTGGGTGAAAGCCCGTGCCTCTTCACCACTGCAGTCTTTGCCAAGGTTAACGAACTTAGGGTTCTCATCTGACCCCAAGTTGACTAGCCGATGTGCCAATATGGAGCTTTTCACTTTGGTGTTCGGAGGCCTGCGGAATCGGTTTTGCAGATCAAACATCTTTTCTAGTGATACCACCCCCTTGGGCATAATGTTCTCTTTGTGTTCATCATTCTTTTTCTGTAACGTATGCTCATGTTCTTCCTCATCGATTGCCGCGTCCTTGAATACTTCAGTATTGCACATAAAGTCCAAAATCTGTTGATCATCGTTAAAAACGCGTAAATTAGAAATATTTTCTGGCACAGAGGGCCTATATACAATTTCAATAGAAAAGCCGTCCCTCAAAGGGGTGAATCTAGCAGCAGCATTGGCCAGAGTATCTGCTGCTGCGTTGTGCATCCTAAGGACAGATTTAATTCCAAATGCATCAAAACCAGAAATCAAACGCCATACCTCTTGTTGATACGCCTTTAAATGTGGAGATAAACAATGAATAGTGTTGCGTACCTGGCGGGTGATGATCTCGGAATCTCCAATGACCTGCAAACATTTTACCTTCAAGTCCAGTGCCTTTTTAAGTCCGAGGATTAATGCCTCGTACTCAGCAGAGTTGTTGGTGCACTGGAACTCTAGCCGGCATGAGATCAAGTATTTATTCTTGTGCGGGTCGAGCAATATGCAACCAGCACCAGCTCCGTCATTAGTCTTGGATCCATCATAATACAAGGTCCATAGGTCACTTTCTGGCTTCTTGAGGGCACTAGTTTGTGAAGGGGTCTCTGCTGGTGGTAAGACAGGAATTACTTGCTCTTCAGTGACAAAGGCTACTTCAGATTGAACCTCAGGGCCTATAGGAGACTGGGGGGGTTGGTAGCATCCAAATATGGACTCCAGAAGACACATGCCGAGCTCTTCTTGTGCAAAGCTGATGGGTTCATTAACGGTGTCCAGATCAGTAACGGTGTGTTTCATATAAGGTTCACTTTCTACCCTGATTTGATTATTCCGCCCTTTGTAAGGAAGCCACAAGTGGGACCAGTCGGTGGCGAAGTAGCCTTGTAGTTTGCTGGACCAATCTCTACTGAGCAATAGGCCGTATGCTTCTGGAATATCGACAACCACAATGTCGATGCACTGATGGACCCTAGAGTCTGATGACAAGCGGATAATGACATTGTTCAATTCTCCTA
Organism: Pinus albicaulis; assembly: GCA_034641835.2. Classification (NCBI taxonomy): domain Eukaryota; kingdom Viridiplantae; phylum Streptophyta; class Pinopsida; order Pinales; family Pinaceae; genus Pinus; species Pinus albicaulis. Next base: position 136,256,070 of record CM076575.1, read on the forward strand.
TGGCGGGTACTTGTGATCTATCGAGCTGTATGATTTTTGCATCAGTCTTCTCCGGGCGAATGTTGAGTTTCTTACAAACGGATAAAGGCATGACATTTGTAGAGGCACCGGAGTCGACTAGACAGTTGTGGACATTGAAGTTAAAAATCTCGAAGGACAACAGGAAGGGAGGTGTGGATCCTCTTGAGTTTGTATTGATGGCGTTTACTATGGATTGTACCTCTGGTCCGGCTTGCGCAGACGTGTTGCTTACAGTCTTCGTAGCTGAAGTGTTTGCGAAAGCCTTAAGAATGAGCTCCTTTTGGTTAGTAATGTGGGCCAGCTCATAGAGAGAAATGTTTGCTCTTGTTTTCTTCATATCTTCAACAATGTTATAGCTGGGCTCTGGTTGAGGGCTAGGCTCGACAGAAGTCTTAGAGGATTCTGACGGAAGTTTATTCTTTTGACTCACTCGGGTAGTGTTATTTGGGTGTTTCTCCGTGGCAGATTGTTTTCTGTTACCCGGGGGCAGGATTTTCCTTAGAAAGGCCCTTTTCTTGTCTTCATAAGACTGTTCAGGAACAGGTCCTTTGCTTCTGAGACTATAATTCCGTACGGGCTGATCTTTGGGAACATCTGCCATGTAGATATCAATGGGGGTAAGGTTCTCTCTACCTCGGATTATGTCAAAAGCAAGGATAGAAGATCCTGGTTCGTCGTTATGGGGCGGATCCTCCTCATGATCTGAAACATCATCCTCCGTGACATCTCCTGGAGTTTGGTCATCTAAAAGTTGATTAACTACTGTTGTCATGCTGCCAATCCACTGAGGGCACGTTTTTTCAGAGTGGGCAGCTTGGTGAAATGAGCAGAAGTTGTCTTTCCCGATCTCCTCCACATTGAGAGCGGCATTTGTATTTGACGGAGGTCTGTTAGTGTTGGGATTACTTTTTCTGAAGAAAGGCTTGGGTGGTCTAGTGCTAGTTGTAGCTTCTGTGCCTTTTCTCCTTAGGTCAGTAACTTCGTTTGTTAAATGCTTTAGCATTTTGGCCATGCTTTCAAAATCAAAAGCATCTCTGTCCCTATCAGTAGTCTTAGGAGTGGAGGACTGACCTCTTTTTGTGTTAGGCTTGTGGTCATCTCTCCCTTCATGATCGATGGCTCCTATCGAAAGCATGTCTTTCTCCACGGTGAGAGCAGCCTCATAATTAGCCGTAAGAGTAGCACGGGCTTCGCGTTTAACGAACACAGCAATGTCTCTAGGTAGGGCTTTGGTATAGTAGTCAATAGTGATTGAGTCATCCAATGCTAGGTTCGGAGGAAATTTCTGTAGTATAGTGGCGAAGCGTTGGTTGAAGTCCTTCACTTTTTCCTTTTTATGACACTTGATGGTACTCAATTCAATGAGAAGCATTGAAGGAGTTTTATCTTCTGAAAACTTATGCAGGAACGCGCGACGGAATTGTTCCCATGAAGTGATAGAGGCACTGGGGAGGGAGCGGTACCATGTGGCTGCTTTGTTTTCGAGGGTATGGGGAAACAGTCGACATGCGACATCATCGGACTGGACTCTCATGATTTGTAGAGACAAATAGAAGCTGCTAATATGATCTTCAGCTAGGGTACCTTTTTCAGGGTCGAACTTTGGTAGATGTTTCTCCGGATGCTTAGGCAAATCTTGGAGTGGGCCCTGAAGATTTAAAGGGGATTGAGCCATCCAAGCTAGGGGTTGCACTCGCATAGCCCGTTGGTGTTGCCTAAACTCATGTTCAGATTCGTCTCCCGAACCTGAGACAGATGCTTCTGACTCATGACGGGAATTTTCGTCTTGGTGTCTCCCACGGTGCAGAAAATCTCTAAGATATCCCAAGTTGTGTACAGGTGGCCTTATCGGGTTTGGTTGACGATTGTGAGCTTGATTTCCTTGACCGCGGCCTCTATCCCCTCTGCCTCCGGCCCCCCGACCTCTATTCCTATCTCCTTCATTTCTACGAGCCCTATTCCCCCTGTCTACATTTCCCCGGCCTCTGCCACCCTCACCATCCCCGGGTAGGGGGTGTGCCTGGTTGTTGTTTTGTCGAGACTGGTTAGGGTGGGAGTCGGGGAAAGGCCCGGTGTCAGCAAACTCTTCACCCTCTTGGAGGACAGGATCATTTTCCTCAACAGCATTTGCGAGGTCTTCCAACATGAGATTTACGAGCTCGGGTATAGTACTTGCAATGGCACCGTTACGGGTGATGTTCTCGGGCGGGGTCCTAGTATGGGCAAGGTATTCCATGATTGGAGTGAACCGTAACTGGTTGACAAGATCTCGGGCAGTTGGGCGTAAGGCTCTCAGCTGCTCCCTAGTGATTTCATAATATCGAAGCTCCCTCCCTGGAATATCTTCTGGAAGAGGAGGGTTAGTTTCATTGTTTGTGACCTCCCCTTGAGGAGTTTGTGATGGGATGTTTGTTGTGTGCTGGGAGGCTGCCATCAGGCCCTCCTTCTAGCGCCAATTCTGTTGACGGGAAAATTTGTACGGCCAACAGCAGGGGATCTCCCCGGTAGAAAGTCCCGATTAGACCTTAAACCGTTTGGAGTAGGGATCCCGTCCGGGGTGTGGGTCCGGCTACCACTTAAGATGACTTCTCTTCGGTCTCAAAAGAACCTGCTTGAACCTGCGAACATACACTTATTCACCTGATATAGAATACGAGATTAACGTGTTAAACATGAATCAAACACTATGTGTAGCAAGATTATAGATAAAGCACATACACCTCAAGAGATGTCATTAGCAACACATCTTTTGTGGGGTAATTGCTTGTACGGTAGTCTGATCACACAAGAAATAGTTCTTTATGATAAGATACCTCTGCACTTCCTGAAAGATGAAACGAAATGCTAACAAAATAGTTTATTAACATTCATTAATAGAACAGATAATAAGATGAACATCATTGATACAACACGTATAGCCATGACGTATAAACGATATCATGAAAAGAACAGATTCATTAATCATAGGATATTCTGAAACTGTTGAAGGAAATACACAAAGTGTTCATACAGCAAAACACATCATAACCATAGGGTATTTTAACAAGATTCTATATTCATATGCTCAAGTGTCAGATCTTTAAACACAATGCTTGTAGCTCCTGAGTTTTCCAAAAAAAGCCATTTTACAATGTCCCGTAGGAGTATTTATAATGCCAAAAATTGTCCGTTGGGTTTCCTTGACTGTTCGCCTTCCTGACCTTAGCAGGTGATGCGACCTGCGACCTAGGTAGGAGATGCGACCTGCGACCTGTCCTGTTGGTGCGACTTGCGACCTGGTTCTACTTGCTGCTCAGGACTTGCTGCTGCCGGGACGCGAAATGTTAATGTCAGGGATGTCAACCTGTTGTTCTCTGAGGAAATCCTGCCATGCCTAGTATTCTGCCGCTATGGGGGACACCAGAGGTACCTCCTCCTTCAGCCTATGCACACATTCCAAAGCGTTTGGTACTAAGGTCTCCCTTTTCTGTCCGATCTGATTTGAGAGCGACGCAAGCTTGGTATAAATCCGCGCTGGAGCGGCGATGAATTGACTGAGATGCTCTTGAGATGCGGAGGGCTCCGGATCAGCTGCGGCCTGATTGATGGGTTGCAAGAATGTTTGAATATCCTGGTTTACTTGTTCCCAGGTTTTCTCTTCCTCTAATGCTCCAAGCGATGGGATGTGGTGCAGCGTATGCATTGAGTCGATACCACTAATCAGGTGGTCGTACGAGGACATCACTTTGTCCAGGTCTTTAGACAATTTGTCCCCAGACTGCATTGCTATGCGGAGTTGAACTTTTGCATCCTGCGTGTGGATCCAGTCCCTCTTAGGCAAATTTTCAGGTGCCTGAGGGTACTGTATGGTCCAACCCATCATCATGTCCAAAGCCTGTGAAGCCTCTTTGAGCTGATCTTGTCTTTGCCTAGTTTCCATTCGTGCTCTTGCCAGAGGAGCGACTGTTTGTTTGATGGTGAACATTTCACCATATACCTGTCTCATAGTCATTTCCAACACCTCACACTCCTTGAAAATGGCAAGCGAGACTTCATTTGCTGGTAGAGCTTGGTTTCGAAGTCGCTGGATTTCTGCTTGCAATTCTGCTTTCTCCTGCTCTGCTATTTTTTCGCGTTGCTCAGCTGCGTGCAGTCTGTTTTGTAGAGATACTATTTCTCTACTCATCCGGGTTACATTCTCCTCCGTAGCTGCAGCGAAGGCAGTACCTGCTGACGCTATCATTACCGGATTAGTTCTGGTATCCAAAACTATATCCTTGCCTATTGACACTGCGGATGATGCAGAGGGACTTTGTGCCAACGACCTCCTCTTCTCTTGACGGATTTTGAACGAAAACTGATAAAATGTGAGTCTGGTCAGGTCGAACACATCTTCTTCCTGTCTCTGGGGCGATCTAACATCAGAGAGTTTTGTACGGCCCAGAGGTATGTCGAGAGGAGTTACCTCAAGATCCTCTAGCCTGTCATCCTCTCTTTTCTCTGTATTCTTCTCTTCTTCTTCCTTCCTCCGCCGTTCAGCTTCTGCTGCTGCTTCTATTTCGGCCCTCTTCTTCTGTTCAGCTGCAGCAGCCTGCTCGGCTTTCTTTTGGCATTCAGCCTCTGCCTTGTCCAGCTCTGCCTTAAGCGCCTGTTCCGCTGCAGCTTGCGCCTCTTTGTCTTCTTTTTCTTTCCTGGCCTCTTTGGCCAGCTTCTTCTTTTGTGTTGCTGTTGCACTCTTTTGGCGCGCCTCCTCATCTTCTTTTAGCTTTTTCTCCCTTTCCTGCTGGGCTTTTGCCTCAGCCTCCTTTTGTTTGATGGATGGAGTTGGCTCTGTGTTGATTCGGGATTTCTGGAGTATGGATGAAGAGGAAGCTCCTAACTGACGCCTTCTTTATTCTAAGTTCTGATCATCTGAGTCTTCCTGGACCACGTCAATTCCCGGAGCAAGTTGTCTTTCAGAATTATACCAGTTTCTTCTCTCATCTTCCGCTGGGCGCTCAAGATGCTGATAAGTCCACTTAAGGTTGGCTCTCCGGCAGTGTTCAGGGACTAATCTATCTGGGTCATAATTTTGGTGTTCAAGTGCCCCCAGCTGATAACTTCTCATTGCTTCTGCCTCTGCTAGTACTTCCTTGAAGTCTTTAACTGTAAAGGCACCAATAGTGAGGGGAAGAGTGGGCCATGGCTTCTTCTTGCCCTTAGATAGGATGTTGGAGAAACCGTGCGACATCTGAAAGCACACCTCCTGCATCAGCATTTTGTCTGTCACGAAGCGAGGCATAGCATGTGGCGCTTTGTAAGTTCCAAAGACTCGGATGAAGGTGTACCCAGGGAAAGGGAACCAGTGCGCCACTTTAACCAGAGTCTCTTTGGCCCGCCATGACATGCACGGGGCGTCTTGGCAAAATAAATGTCTGTACAGAGAGGGAACAAATATATGGGAGATCTGATCTATATCCTGTTTGTATTTGGACTCCCAAAATACCTTGAGTTGTAGATGAATTGCGCGCGTGTTCTCGGAGTCCCAGTTGTGCTCCCATCCATCAAACTCTACTCGGGCGCAAACCGCATCTAGTAGGTATGAGGCCATGTAAAATTCAGAAGGCATTCCTTCGTCCGGGGCCAATGCCGAGTTCAAGTTGGTCTGCATAGAAGTCATCAGTAGGCCGGCCCAGTTAAAACGGGTGCCCTGTGTTGTCACATACTCCATAATAGTAGCCCAACTGCCGTTGAAAGTGGAGCAATCTGGGCGCCCGTAAAGTCTGTAGAGCATGGCGGCAACCAATTTGTAAACCTTCCTTAGGCTCGCCACTGGGTATTCCTGGTTCTTTTTTACCTTGAACTTCTCGGGCTCCTCCCACCATTGTTTAATAGTATCAACTATTGGAACGGCGTGAGCAGCAGCCCATTCTGGAGAGAAATGCTCGTTTGGGCGAGGCAGTGAATAATAAATGTGTGCATCCGAGCCTACTAGTGTAGTGAAAGCTCTGCCTTGGTGATCCCTGATCACAAAATTCTCGGGGTCTGTCTTTTGTATGATCCAGTCTATGACCTCCGGACATGGGAATATGGCTGGATGCGCCCCTGCCAGATGTAGTTTGGATCTCTTTACCGCCAAGTATACTTCCCGGTCTGGGAGATCTTCTGGAAATTCTTCTTCCAGTTTGGCGAACTCCTGATAAATCTGGTACCATCTCATGCTGTCGTCTTTTGAAAAAGTACATAGTGTATCTCGGAATATTGGGGGTGGGGACACCACCACCAGCTCATCAATCTCTTCCACTATTTTCTTGTCCTTTCTCCGAGATAGCGGGGGCGCCATGTCACTAGAATCTGAGAGCACAGGTATGCACTCTATGTCTTCACCTGTCAAATTCAGCAAGGAGTCCCACGATAAGAACGACATGGTGATAAAATCCAGTTACAATTTAGTGATGAAATCTAACTGTGTTAATGCAAAAAATTTGGGCCCCGAGTGAGTCGGCGATGTGGATCACACAAACGGGGCCAGGCGCGACCTTCGACCTTGGGCACAGCGACACAGGGGTATTTGAGTCGGTCTGATCTGCTGAAAAATTAGAGAAACACGACCTAGCGACCACAGCGGCCTAGGTCGCCGTCAACAGTCATAAATTCGGCAGAAGGTACGCTGCGCGACCTGTATTTAGGTCTCGGCCCAGGTGTGATCGTGACCGGCTATGCAGGGGTTTGGTCTTGTGACCTTGAATTTTGTCCCCTTTCTCTTGGGAATTTGCAAGGTTTCTGGGCCCAGGGAGAGCTGGGGCATGATTTTAAAGGTAAAGGGACGATGCCATGGGGTAAAACAACACACAGTGAGGTTTTGGGCGATTTATGCAATATGTAGTTTGTAAAAACCTCAGAAAACATTAAAGCACGGTCAAAAGACAATTTAAAGGCTATAGGGGAGATGGGTTTAGTAATAAAGTCATAAGAATGGAAACAGCAGGAAGAAATGGCAACTTACCCGGGAAAAACTCGTCAGTTGAGCTGTCAGAGGCGTTTTCCTTACAAATTGCTGAATGTGAAAAATGCGACCTGCGACCTCCCTTTTATAGAAAGTCGCACGTGTGGGCCATTAATGCGGGTCGCTGGGTCGCAGATTCGTCAAACTTCGAGTTTTGCGACCTGGCGACCTTGCGACCTGGCGACCTAGGGTCGCTGAGTCGCGATTTTCTAAAAAGGAAAAATTGCGACCTGGCGACCTGGCGACCTGGGTCGCTAGGTCGCAAGGTCGCAGTTTTCATCTGTTTAGGGGGTATGCGACCTGGCGACCTGGCGACCTGAGGTCGCTAGGTCGCAAGGTCGCAATTTTCATGAATGTTTACTTTTGCGACTTATTGTATTTAGCAATTTTTCTTTAGTTCTAAGGGGCTCCAAAATTTTTGAAAAGGTAGTCTTTTTTGGAGGGTGTTGTAAAGGCTACAACACTTTTATAAATAATTTACAAAGAACCTGCCTTTTTTGGTTTTCTTGATGTGTTATCAATATTTTTGTTACTTGATCTCTTATCAGCCATTTCTTTATCAATCTAAAACCTATACCATATCATTCATTAATATATTTATAAATAAATTGTCAACTTTTTAGGTAAAAAATAAATCTCAAGAAATTGATGCGCCTTTAATGATGTACGCACCATTGTCAGTGCATGGTAGTATTAAAAACGCACTGCAAAAATAGTATAATAGACCGTACGGTGCATGGGGGTATTATAAACACACCGCATAAACATTGTAATAGATCGTACAGTGCTATCCTCGTAACATGGAGCACCGGTGCCCTATTTTAGATATGGCGGAATGATTTAAAAAAAAAATGTTTTGAAATTTTTTATTATAGTACTTGTGTGGTGTGCTAGGTTATGCAGGGCCCATCGATAAAACAAAATCCATTTTTTCCAAAAATTCACGCAATGGCCGAATGGATTCGGATCCGACTATGAAATTCATCCTGTGGGTTCAATGTCAATCTAAAATGAAAGCCCTAATTCTGAAATCATAGAAACAGGGAAAAGAAAGGGCAAAAAAAAATAAAAAAATGAAGGCTTTAGTGTAAAAATGGATAAAATGTTGGAAATATTGAGAGGGGGGGGCGGTGAATCAGTGCTCCTTTCAATTAGAGCATTACTTAATCTTGAATTATTATCAGTGTTTGTACAATGATAGCAGCAAACAAGAGGAACACAAATTCACACAGTTTTTAAGGTGGAAACCCACTCCGGAACAAAAACCACCTAATGCTTTTCTAATAGTTCTTTAATATTCAACTTCAATTGAAAATAAAGCTCCAACTTCCTAGAATCTAGAAAAGCATTCTTCTCTAGCTTCCACTAGATGGATGCTCCAACGCCCGAGATTCTTCAGTAGTCAACTGAATGGATGCCCCAACACCCAATGAGCTACAACTCACCCTAGCACCACCCTACCACCCTATATAAGAATAAAGAAGAATGGACTCCCGTACCAGGGAAAATGGTCCACTTTAAAATGATATAGAATGATGTAGAAGAAGAAGATATACTAGACCATAACCCCAACTTTGACACAACCACCTAATGATTATCCTAGACCTCCCAACACTGCCTCTTCAACCCTTGGCAGATAGATACTAGTACAATTTGTACAATAATGTATTTACAATGACTAAGTACAATGATTACAATGATTGTATGCAGTGCTGCCCACTTGAAGACTTCATATGATGAAATTATTATTGTTGTTATGCACCTTGGTTGTTTCTCTTGTCATGTTATGCTCTGCTACACCTTTCTTTGCTTTGTTGCCGTAAAAATTCTAGTCCTTTGCAACCCTTGACAACACATGATCTATCTTTTTCTTGCCTTCTAGGAGCTCGATATTGAATCTGGTGTATCTATGTTACTTTAGATCCTCAATATTTGATTTTCGGTCCTGTAATATTCCTCTGAGTCATATTTCCAATGCCATGGGTCTGACCCAATTTGGATTCTTGAAGAGAGAGTTATACCCAATCTCTCACAATGCCCTAATTATGGATTGTTTCAGTAGAGTGCACTTGTACCGCATGCCACATGTCACTGTTTCTTAATTTGGCTCCAAAATTGATAGAGAAAAAAATACAGACCGTTTAATATCTGCTGATTTTCACGGAATTCCAATCCGATACTCAGAGAGAAAGTTATGATGATTTTACCAAGGTCACTTCTTTGAGATGAATTTCAGGAGCCTGCAAAAGCCCTGACTTCCACATATCATATCTCCAAAAATATTGCGCACCTTGATCTGAAATTTTTACTGCAGCTTCCTCAAGATTTTGGATTTTCCTCATAAACATTTCAGCTTCTAAACCTTCGTATAAAAAACGTTAGAGCAAAAATTCCACGATGACTTGTTTCAGATAGTCGAATCCCTTGCATAAGGAGGAAATGAAGATCACAATTTATATGAATGCTTAAGTTAAGAGGGGCTTCAACAAGTGAACGTGGGAGGGATTTTAGGAGCATAAAAAATATTAATTATGACTTTTCAATGACCCAAGCCCCAGCCCCATGGGGTTTTAGCCCACTAATTGGGGTTACAAACTTCAAACATGAATATCTCTCAAACCGTGAAGAATTACATGGCGTGCCATATATCAATGGAAACATCTCGACAAGTAGAAACCATAAAAGGAATTATTGAACCATAATATATTAATTTAGTAGGTCAAAAGTCCCATGCAATACTGGGTTAGCCCCTAGTGCTGCTTGGGTCGACATCAATGACAACTGCTGATCAACAATCTCCCCCTTTGGCATTGATGGAAACACAAGTACTCCCCCTGCGATCATGACACCTCTTCCTACAACATTATCTCCTCCTTTGACATCAATGGCAAAGGGTAACTCCCCCTGAAACACAACCATCCTGCAAAACTGTACACGCTTCCAATCCCACTGACACACAAATGTCCTGCAGACCTGTACACACTTCCACTCCCCCTAACACATAACCGTCCTGGAGACCTGTAATATAATGAGAACTTGGGAGTATCCCAAGCTTTTCATGAAGATATTCAAATGCTTCATGAGGTAAAGGTTTAGTGAAGATATCTGCAATATGTTCTTTTGTACAATCATACTCAAGTTTGATATTCTTTTCAGCGACTTGTTCTCTAACAAAATGATATTTGATTAGAATGTGTTTTTTTTTTTAATGCATGACAGGATTCTTGGAGATGCTAATGGCACTAGTGTTGTCACAGAATATTGGAATAGGCTCACTAAATTTACTTGAAGATATTGCAAATTTTGTTTCATCCAAAGGACTTGAGTACAACATGATGCTGATGCAATGTATTTTGCTTCCGCTATAGATAACGAGATTGAAGATTTCTTTTTGCTTAACCATGAAACAAGACAACCACCTAGATAGAATGCTGCTCCACTAATACTCTTATGATCATCAATGCTTCCTGCCCAATCTGCATCTGTAAAGGCTCGAATAATGAGATTTTGACCCTTGGGATACCACAAGACATATTCTTCTATGCCCTTTAGATATCGAAGAATTATTTTGACGGAAATAATATGTGATTCTTTTGGTGCTGCTTGGAATCTTGCTACTTGTCCAACTGCTTGCATAACATCTGGCCGAGAGGCTGTTACATATAGAAGACTACCAATCATAGATTTGTACAACCTCTGATCCACATCGTTAGATGAGTCATCTATGCTCAATTTGCAACATGTTACCATCGGAGTAACGGCGGGTTTGCAATATTCCATTTTGAATTTCTTGAGCATTTCCTTGATGTACTTGGCTTGACATATAAATATTCCTTTCTCTTGCTGAGATATTTGAAGCCCTAAGAAGTATGTCAACTCACCAAGTAAATACATCTCAAACTCACTTTGCATCTTGTAGAAAATTTCTTACTTAGTCGATCATCATTGCTACCAAATACTATATCATCCACATATACCTCAACGATTGTTAAATTATCTTTATGTATTTGTACATAAAGATTTCTATCAACAGTACCTTTCTTGAACCCTTGTTGATGTAGATATCCATCAAGATGAGCATACCATGCTCTAGGAGCCTGCTTGAGACCATATAGAGCCTTCTTTAACCTGTAGACATAGTCTTCTTTTTGTGATAGTAAAAAACCTTCAGGTTGTCCGATGTAAACTTATTCTTCTAATTCTCCATTCATAAATGCTGACTTAACATCTATTTGGTAGACTTTGATTTTTCTTGAACATGCATAAGCGAGAAACATTTGGATGGCTTCCATTCTGGCAATTGGTGCAAATGTTTCGTTGAAATCAATTCCTTCCACTTGTGCATAGCCTTTGCAAACCAATCTTGCTTTGTTTCTGGTAACCTGCCCATCTTCATTCAATTTGTTCTTGAACACCCATTTGGTCCCAATGAAATTTTTATCTTTTGGTCGTGGAACTAATTCCCAGGTGTTATTCTTCTCAATTTGATCCAATTCTTCATTCATAGCTACTACCCAATGTTCATTCTAGCTGGCTTCCTCAAAACTACTAGGCTCAAAGGTTGCTAGAAAAGTAATGTGAGCTTGTTGTGATGAACGAAGCTGTCGACCTTCATTTATGTCACCAATGATTTGATTTGATGGATGGTTCTTTTGAATCCAATATTTTGTTCTCCTTGGAGGAGCTTCTTGTTGTTGTTCTGGTATATCTTGATGATCATTGTTTACTTCTTCCTCATTGATAGTTGCTTCTTGTTCTACAATTTTATCTGTGTCTTTTTCAGCATCTGTCTCAAGTTTCAAAGATTCCAGATCCTCATCATTACTCGCTAGAACACCATCTTCATCAAATGTAACATTTATGCTCTCCACTATCTGTTTTCGTCTTAGATTATAGAATTTATAGGCATTTCTTTTGTGTGAGTAACCAACAAAGATACCTTCATCAACACGTGATTCAAACTTACCCAAATTTTGATCTTCTCTTTTTATATAACATTTTCTTCTGAAGATTCTGAAATATTTTACATTAGCTGGTTTTCCTTTCCATAATTCATATGGAGTCTTGTTGCAATTATTTCTCAGAAGACTTCGGTTGATAATGAAGACTGTCGTATCAATTGCTTGAACCCGGAATTTTTCATCCAATTTTGAGTCCTTCAACATTGTTCTACCCATTTCCTGTACAGTTCTATTCTTTCTTTCAATAACTCTGTTTTGCTGAGGTGTTCGTGCTGTTGAAAATTGCCTTTATATTCCATTTTCGTCACAGTATTGCTGAAATAATTTGGAAGTGAATTCTCCACCATTACCTGATCTTAAACACTTTATTTTCAAATCAGTTTCATTTTCAATTAACTCCTTGTAGATCTTAAAGCACTCAAATGCTTCAAATTTTTTCTTTAGGAAACTAACAGCTATCATCCTAGTATAGTCATCTATCATTAACATGAAATATAATTCTCCGTCTAAGCCTTTTGTTCTCACGGGACCACATAGATCGGTATGTATCAATTCCAATGGATGTGATGAAAAGTGTTTTTTTGTTTTAAATTAGACTTTTGTCTGCTTGTCATGCCGACATGCCTCACATAGTGTGTTGGAAGGTTTTGAGATTTTCTGCATTTCTCATACTACTTCCTTTTTGCTTATCCTGACAAGATTGTCAAAGTTTATGTGACCCATTCATTTGTGCCATAATCAACTTTCATTTTCTTTAGCTAGTAGACATGGTTTAGTTGCTTCATCTAGAACATATATGTCGTTTGGAGCTCGACTTGTTGTAGCCACAATTTTACCATACATGCTTTTCCTGATTTCACATTTTGTGGAGTTGAATAGCATTGTGTGTCCTTGATCACACATTTTTCCAACATTGAGCAGATTTTGATTCATGTTTTCGACCAATAGAACATTCTTGGCTATAACATCTTTGCTTCCCACAGTGACAGTACCTGATCCTATAACATTTGAAGATCCATCATTTCCAAAGGATATAGTTCCATCCTTATTCTCTTTCATAGATACAAATTTCTTTCTATCTCCAGTCATATGCGTTGAGCAACCGCTGTCAACATACCACACATCTTTATTTTTTTGAGCCTTGAGAGCGAGAGCACAATTATCAGTCTTCTTCTTCTTCCATGTTCGTTCATTTTGTGGCTTCGAAGATTCTTCTGGAGGATTTTCAAGTCTGCAGTCTCTGTCTATGTGTCCAAAGTTCTGACATTTGTAAAATTCCATATTATTTCTTAAATGTTCAAATCTATTGATATTTCGTTGAGCCCTGGGAGGTTCATATTTGAAGAATATCTTGGAATTGTATTGATTCCTAGGGTACGTGCGACATTCTACAGCATTATGACCAAATTTTCCACATGAATAACAATAGCCATGAAAAATATGTTGGTACCTGGATGAAAATCTTCATCGAGGAATCATCTTCCAAGGATGTGCTTGCGAATCTTGTCCAATGAAGTTTTCATGTATGTCAGATCTCATAGGTTCATTGTATTTTTTTGTAGAAGGTCCTACTTCTTCTTCTTTGTAACCGAGGCCAGTTCTGTCATTGTAAGATCGTTGATTGTTGATGAGCTCTTCCAATGCCCTTGAGCTGTTGGCATACTTTTGGACAGTTTTTCCCTTCTTCACTTCCTTACACAACAAGACTACTTCGGCTTCTAATGCTTCCCTTTCTTGGTTGCTTTCTTCCAACTTCTTTTGAAGTGACTCTTCAATACATTTTTGTTCTTCAACCTCAATTTTGAGACCTTGAACTTGTTCTTCAAGAGTATTGGAACGGATCTTCTCAGCATTGAGCTCTTTTATAAGCTTGATTGCCTCCTCATAAAATTCTTCTATGGTCAACCCTTCTTCTTCATTGTTTGATACTTCTTGCTTATTGTGCTTGGCCATAAAACACTGTTACCAATGAAATAGGTAACTACACTGTTACCTAATTTTTTTTGGTAGCACAAAAAGCACCCAATTTTGAAAAGTGGTGATGCAGAATCACTTTTTTTTGTTTTTGAGCACATTTTTGACACTCTAATATTTTTATTTATGAAGTATGAATATTTGTTTTAAAATGCTAGTGATTTTGATGCTAATTTTGAAACGTATTGATGCAGCATCAACCTTTTTTTTTAGAGTGGTGATTTTCATGTTGGTAATAAAACACAAAACTTAGATAAAATATATATATATATAAAAACAATAAAAATGTTTAAAAAAAAAAAAAATTAACTCGTAAAAATAAAAAATTTAAACAAAAATGAATTAAAAAAAAACAAAAAAACAAAAAAACAAAACAAAAATATTCGAAAATTATACCAAAAGAAATGACAAAATTTGAAAAAAAACACAATTTAAAGAAAAAAAACAAAAATTAACCAAAAAAATTTCAAAAAAAAAACATCAAAAACATTTTTTTCTAAGTTATTAAAAAAAAACCATATAATTAAAATAAAATAGAAAATTTAAAAATAATTTAAATTACAAAATTAAAATTTAGATAAAATAAAATAAAATACAAAAAAGAAAAAATTAAATTTAAAAATTTAAATTAAGAAAATGATAATAATAAGAAAAAAAATACAAATTTTAAAATTAGCTCATTAAAAAAAAAAAAAAACAAAATTTAAAATTGAAAAAGAAAATTAAAATAAAAGAATTAAAAAAAAAAAACTATCATTAAAAAACAAAAAAAATGAAAAAAACCACGTGCACATAATTAAAAAATTAATATCCATAAATTTACTATTTTTTTTTTAATGTAACAATTTATAAATTTTAAAAATGAAAAACTAAATAAACTAAAAGATTAAAAAATAAATAAATAAATAAATAAAAATTTAATAAATTTAATAAATGAATTTTAAATTTTAAAAAATAATTAATCTAAAATATTGAATTGAAAAACAAAATTAAAACAAAAAAAACAAAAAAACTAAAAAAATTAAAACAAATTAAATTTAAAATAAAAAATTTGAATTAAAAAAAAATAGTTTTAAATTTTTTGAATTTAAAAAAAAAAATTAAAAATATCAAATAAAAAAATATATATTAAAAATTAAAAAAAAAAGAATTTTTTGATTGTGGTGGCGCCGCCAATTGGCCTCCCACCTAGGCGGCGGCGGCCTCCGCAGCGGCCTCGGCGGGCGCGGGAGGGTGGTTTCCGGAATCGACCTCCCGCCGCGAGAGGGCGATTCCTAGAATCGCCCTCCGACGGTGCGGGATGCCGATTCAGAGAATCACCCTTCCGTCGTGGGAGGGCGATTCCCGGAATTGGCCTCCTGCGGCGGGAAGGCAATTCCCGAAATCAGCCTCAGGGCGATTCCTGAAATCAGCCTCCCGCGCCGCGGGAGACCGATTGGCAGTGCCACCATGATCAAATTTTTTTTTTAATTTTTAATTTTTAATATTTTTTTTAATTTTTTTTTAAATTCAAAAAATGTAAAATTAATTTTTTTTTAATTTAATTTTTATATTTGAAATTTAATTTTTTTTAATTAATTTGTTTTTTTTAATTTTTAATTTTATTTTATTCATTTTTTTGTTTTTATTCTTTTTTTCTAAATTTTATTAATAATTTTTATTAAATTTTGTATTTTTTTTTAAATTTAATTCATTTTTTTTTCATTTTTTCATATTTTTTTAATTATTATTAAATTTTATGTTCAGTTTTTTCGTTTAATTTTTTAAAATTTGGTTTTTTTTTTTAAATTTATTTGAATTTAATAATTTTTTTTAATTTTTAATTTTTTTATTATTTTTTTTAATTACATAAAATTTTTATATATTTTTTATTTCAATTAAAATTGTGTATTTAAAATTAGATTTTTTTTTTTAATTAAACTTAATATTTTCAAATTAATTTGCTTTTTATTTTATTTTTTATTTAATATATTTTTTTCAATTTTTTCAATTTTAATTGATTTTTAAAGTTTTTAAACCTTTTTTTTGCCCCTTATATTTAAAATTTATTTTTTATTTCAAAATTTATTTGTTTATTCATTTATTTATTAAAATTTAATTTGTTATTTTAATATTAACATTTTTTTTAAATTTAATCAAATCTAATATATATATTTTTAGTTTAAGTTCATATATATATATATATATATATATATATATATATATATATATATATATATATATATATATATTATTTTTTATAATTTAAATTTAATTTATTTTTTAAAATCTATTTGTTTTAATGTTTTTTCTTTTCTTTTCTTTTTTTTTAAGTTTTAAATTTCTTAAAATTTAATATATTTCTTTAAATTTAATTTTTTATTTTAAAATTTATTTATTTATTTATTTTAATTTAATAAATATTTTCTTTTTCTTTTTTAAATTTAATTTCTATATATTTTTTTTTAATAATTTCTTTCTTTTTTAACTTTTTTTTTTTTAATTTTGTTTTTATTTTTATTTTTTTATTTCTATATATTTTGAAATTTTAATCTTTAATTTTTTTTTATTTTTCTTAAATTTTAGGTTTTTTTTAATGTTTGAAATAAATTTTTTATTTCGTTTTTAGTTTTATTTTTTTATTCCTATATATTTTTAAATTTTAAGTTTTAAAATGTTTTTATTTTTTAAATTTATTTTTTTTCTTAAATTTTAGGTTTTTTTTAATGTTTGAATTTTAAAAATTAAAAAATGTTATTTCTATTTTTAAAAATGTCAAAAATATGACACAACTTTTTTTTTTTGTTATTCCAGCATCAACTGGTTTTGTTTTGAGAGTGTTTTTTCAATCATTTTTTCAAGAAACAATTTTTTTTTTAGCATAATTTTATAAAATGTTGAAATTTGACATTCAAAAAAGACCAAGTGCGTTCTGGAATACACTTTTTTTGTTTTTGGGGTGTTTTTTTCATGATTTTTGAGTCTTTTTGGGCTAGAGTTCTCGTTTTGAGGTCAGGTTACCTATTTCATCGGTAACAGTGTTATAAACAATACTTTCTCATTGGCTTCTTCTTTGCTGTCACTTTATTCATTAGATGATGAGCTATCTTCTTTAGAGAGAAAGTTCCTTTTGGATCCTTTCTTTTTGGCTTGCTTGTTGAATTTCTTAAAGCCTTTCTTTCCTTTTGAGTTTCCATCACTTTTGTTCGGACATTTTGCTACGAAATGCCCAACCTCACCACAACCGAAACATATCAGTGGAAGTTTACCTTCGAATTTTCCCTTATCAGGTTTTAGTTTTCTCGTAAAGTAAGCATATTATTCATCTGAAAGACCTTCTCCATCGTCTCCCTTTTATTCACACTTGCAGGTGCATGTCATTTCAATTGAAGGTTGTTTGTCCTTATTGGTTTACTTAGATGCAACGAACACAGTTTCTATATTTGAAGTACCCTTTTCTTCATCAAGTCTCATTTCATATGCTATGAGAACTCCATGTAATTCTTCCTTACTGAGCTTGTCCAGATTTGCACTGTATTCTAAGACCGATACCTTTGGGTTGAATCTCCCTGGTAATGTTCTAAGAATCTTCCGTATAATAGTCTTCTCGTCAACTAGCTCTCCCAATCCTTCCATAGTATTGGTTATTTCATCAACGTATTGGAAGTATGCAGCAATGTTGCAATCTTCTTTCATTCTGAGTTGCTCAAATTTTGCTCTATAGATTTGAATCTTTTCTTCTTTGATATTTGAGTCACCTGCATATATATTCTCAAGCTTGTCCCATACATTTTTGACGGTTTTAAAACCCAACACCTTATGATAAGAAAATTCAATAAGTCCACTAATAATAATATTCTTTTCTTTTGCATCATTTACCAAATTCCTCTTACCTTGTTCATCCGTGGTTGATGTAAATCCATTTTGAACAGTGTCCCATACTTCGTAACCTTGCGCCAAGAGATAGACCTCCATTCTTCCTTTCCAAAGTGCATAATTATTTTCATTAAATAGAGGTACACCATTCTTGGTATCCTCCATGACCTCCTTCCAGTTGTTAAACTACTATTGAAGGAACCAAGCTCCGATTCCAATTGTTGGAAATAATGAGAGGGGGAGGGGGGGGTGAATTAGTATTCCTTTCAATTAGAGCATTAGTTAATCTTCAATTATTATCAGTGTTTGTACAATGATAGCAGCAAACAAGAGGAACACAAATGCACATAGTTTTTAAGGTGGAAACCCACTCTGGGACAAAAACCACCTAATGCTTTTGTAATAATTCTTTAATATTCAACTTCAATTGAAAATAAAGCTCCAACTTCCTAGAATCTAGAAAAGCATTCTTCTCCAGCTCCCACTGGATGGAAGCTCCAATGCCCGAGATTCTTCAGTAATCAACTGAATGGATGCCCCAACACCCAATGAGCTACAACTCACCTTAGCACCACCGTACCACCCTATAGAAGAATAAAAGAAGAATGGACTCCCGTACCAGGGAAAATGGTCCA
Source organism: Pinus albicaulis (assembly GCA_034641835.2). NCBI lineage: Eukaryota > Viridiplantae > Streptophyta > Pinopsida > Pinales > Pinaceae > Pinus > Pinus albicaulis. Next base: position 136,274,480 of record CM076575.1, read on the forward strand.
CTTTACAATGATATAGAATGATGTAGAAGAAGAAGATATACTAGAACATAACCCCAACTTTGACACAACCACCTAATGATGATCCTAGACCTCCCAACACCGCCTCTTCAACCCTTGGAATATAGATAATAATACAATTTGTACAATAATGTATTTACAATGACTAAGTACAATGATACCTTTACAATGATTGTATGCAGTGCTGCCCACTTGAAGACTTCATATGATGAAATTCTTGTTGTTGTTATGCACCTTGGTTGCTTCTCTTGTCATGCTATCCTCTACTACACCTTGCTTTGCTTTGTTTCCATAGAAAGTTTGGTCCTTTGCAACCCTTGGCAACACATGATCTATCTTTTTCTTGCCTTCTAAGAGCTCGATATTGAATCTGGTGTATCTCTGTTATTTCAGATCCTCAATATCTGATTTTTGGTCCTGTAGTATTTCTCTGAGTCTTCTTTCCAATGCCATAGGTCTGACCCAATTTTGATTCTTCAAGAGTGAGTTATACCCAATATCTCACAATGCCCTAATTCTAGACTGTTTCAGCAGAGTGCACTTTTACGGTGTGCCACGTGTCATTGTTTCTTCATTTGGCTCTGAAATTGATAGAGTGAAAATTATAGACTGTGTGTTATCTACCAATTTTTATGGAATTCCAATCTGATACTCAGATAGAAAGTTATGACGATTTTACCGAAGTCACTTATTTGAGATGAATTTCAGGAGCCTGCAAAAACCTCGACTTCCATAGATAATATCTCCAAAAATATTGTGCACCATGATCTGAAATTTTTACTGCAGCTTCCTCAGGATTTCATCTTTGCCTCATAAAATTTTCAGCTTCTGAACCTTCGTAGAAAAAATATTAGAGCAAACATGCCACAATGACCTGTTTCAGATAGTCGAATCCCTTGCATAAGGAGGAAATGAAGATCATAATTTATATGAATGCTTAGGTTGAGAGGGGCTTCAACAAGTGAACGTGGGACAGATTTTAGGAGAATAAAAAATATTAATTATGACTTTTCAATGACCTAAGCCCCAACCCCATGGGGTTTTAGCTCACTAACTGGGGTTACAAACTTCAAACATGAATATCTCTCAAACCGTGAAGAATTACATGGCGTGCCATATATCAATGGAAACATCTCGACAAGTAGAAACCATAAAAAGCATTATTTACCCAGAATATATTAATTTTGTAGGTTAAAATTCCCATGCAATATTGGGTTAGCCCCTGGTGCTGCTTGGGTTGACATCAATGACAACCGCTGATCAACATAAAACTGCAGAAAAAGTAAAAAAATAATCAAATTTAATCACGAGATGGTTTGAAATTCTATGATACAGGGTTTGAATCACCAGATGTTTGATTTATGATTGTCTTAACACTTCTATTCGAATGTATTTCTCTACTCCACAGTGCCCTCATGCTGTCTTGCTCTAGGTATGTCTCCTACAAATATCTGGCTAAAATTTTTAGCAAAGATAGTGAAATAATGAAAAGTGTTTAGTATTTAAAGAATTATTTTGTGAAATTAGATTTTCGAAAATATTTTGCCGCCCATTTTTCAATTTGCTATTTTTTTTTCACTTAAAGAAAATAGAGTTGCACTTTTTTTATTTGTGTTTATTCGTCATCGGTGCGCCACTTAATAGCACCACACCGGTGCGTCGTTTTGTAACACTAGCACCGATGCAGTTATATGTACAGTAGCACAAATTTGCAGTTAAGGCACCGAAATTACTTTTAGGTGTGTACACAAAAATTTAGTGAACTCCAACCATAGAAATTGAGAATTCTAATTTTGTTTATTCTTGAGAATTAGAATTGGAATTAAAATTGAGAATTGGAATTGGATAGATTCTTGATGGAAATAACTATTCTTCCAATGCATTTTGTTTATTGCAGGATGTCCCCACTGATTATGTGGAGAGAATACAATGTGGGGCGTGCCAATATGCAATAATACAGGGCCCAAGTGGGCAACTATGGCATGTGAACCTGTTATAATTGGCACTTATCAATTTGTAACCAATATGTTTTAGAATACACTACAAGGAAAAGACCCTCTAGCAGATGTTTTTGAGGAACCCCATAGAAAAATACCCCAGACGTCTGTTTCTAGAGGAGGATCTTAGAGGAGATTGGCGGGCGGAGGTTTTTGCAGATGTATTTCTTCCGGTGCTCGTATCAACCTAAAACACACCGGTGCGTTCAATATGACAAAGCAACAGTGCATTACAAAAATGGGCACACCGGACACCGTGCGCTCTGTACACACACGCTCAATGCGTTTTATTTTTCTAGAGCACTGGTGCTTTACATGTCGACCGCACGGATACCACCCGGTGTGGAATAAATGAAATGCACCAGGGCGCCCACAAAACCCGTGCACCGGTGGATGGTTAAATAAAAAAAATTACGACAAAAAAACTGCATAAAACATTGGCACACCGGAAACAGTGCGCTCCATACACACCCTCCTGGTGCTTTTAATTCAAAAACTGTGTTGGTGTGTGTCATATTGTCAACCTTGGTGCCTCATAAAAAGCGCGCAGAACATAAACGTCCTACTGCCGAATGAATAAAATGCATCAGGATCCCCGTAAATGCCGCGCACTGGAAAAGGGCTTAAAACAAACAAAATTACGGCCAAAAAACCGCAGAAATCATTGGTTCACCGGGCACCATTACCAATGCGTCAAGTTACTGTAGAGCCCCGTTGCGTCACATCCCCACGCCCTGATGCATCATAAAAGCGAGTGAAACATAAAATTCTCAGGGTGGAATGATGGAAACGCACCGCGGTCCCCATAAATGTCGTGCATCGGAATAGGGTTAAATAAAAAAAAATTGTGGCCAAAAAACCGCAGAAATCATTGGTTCACCGGACACTGTTACCGGTGTGTCATGATACTGTAGAGCACCGGTTCTTTAAAACTACGCCACACCGGTACCTCCTAAAAGCACGCGAAAACAGAAAGAGCCCGGTGTGGCATACAGACAATGCATCGGTACTCCAGCAAAAATCCTGCGCACTGGAATAGGGTTAAATAAACAAAAATTTACGGCCAAAAAACCACAGAAATCATTGGTTCACTGGACACTGTTACCGGTGCATCATATTACTGTAGAGCACCAGTGCTTTAAAAATACGCCACCCCAGTGCCTCCTAAAAGCATGCGAAAATAGAAAGAGCCCGACGTGGCATACAAGAAACACACCAGTACTCCAGTAAAAACCTCGCACACCGAAATAGGGTTAAATAAAAAAAAATTATGGCCAAAAAACCACAGAAATCATTGGTTCACCAAACACCGTTACCGGTGCGTGACGTTACTATAGAGCACTGGTGCGATAACATTATGCCGCCTTGGTGCCTCCTAAAATCACACGAAAATAGAAAGAGCCTAGCGCGGCATACAGGAAATGCACTGGTACTGCAGTAAAAAGCCAGTGCACCAGAATAGGGTTAAATAAACAAACTACGACCAAAAAACCACAAAAATCATTGGTTCACCAGACACCGTTCTTGGTGCGTCGTGTTACTGTAGTGCATTGGTGCATTACAGTTACGCCACCCTGTTGCCTCCTAAAAGTGTGTGAAAATAGAAAGAGCCCGATGCGGCATTAAGAAAATACACCGGTACTCCAGTAAAAACCTGGCGCACCGTAACAGGGTTAAATAAAAAAAAAAATTATGGCCAAAAAACTGCATTTTTCACTTTTGTCAGTGCTACAGAGCTCTCAAGCACCGGTGCAAGTTATCCTTGCTTGAGCCACGCTGACATCCGTGCTCCCATTGCACTTATTGCATGCACTACTATTGTACATATCCACCAATCCCCAGCTTGAATTTTATAAAACAATGGACAAATTTTCTTTTTTAAATTGTACAGCCAATATGCCTACTCGACGGGTAAACGTACAGGTACTTTTCTTGTTTTTCCATAATTAAACCTTTTAGTGGATTATAATTTGAAAAAACCTTAAAATTAACCATTAAAAAAAAAAAAAAAATTGTCGGGTGGTGCACTCGAGCCATTCAACTCGCACCGGTTTGTGGTGCTGCCTGTAAATTTATAGGCCACACTGCACCTGGTTTTGAAGGATTCTACACTGGTTCCAGGGTAGTACTGCGAGGTGCACAATGTTATTTAAAATTTTTTACAAGTGCGGTGCGGTCATTGACCAGGCCGCACCATTGACAATGTTGAATCGTGGCCACCCAGTGCGTTGACCAAATTATCCGCCCTGGGGCACGTAAGTTTTTCGGCACACCGGAACCACAAATTGACATTGTCAACAGTTTGGGTTGGTAAATTGGTGCTAAGTGTATCCATACCAGTTCCAAGGCAGATTCCAAAGGGGCACCGTGTAAGTCTAAATTTTACGACAAAGAGCGGTGCACTCAGATACCTGGCCGCACCGTACAACTATGTACGGTGGAAGGAGGGCGGTGTGCTGACTTAGCTATAAGCCCCGAGGCATATAGTGAAGTCAACGCACTGGTCTCCTGACACCGCACTTAGTGAACTGTGTGCTAAAAATATTTTCTGGAGCACCACTCCTAGTGCTCTTTATATCATTATGTGCACCATCGCCGGTGCATCTCTGTGGAGGGACGCACCGTTACCGGTGCATCACTATGTTTTTGGCACACCAACTCTTGTTTTATTTATTTTTCAAAAAATATTCATATACGTATATTTTTAAATACATGTTCCATTTAATTAAAAAATTGTGTTTAATATGTCAATCATTCAGAGACGTGAAAGGAGAGAAGAGGAGCAACAACAACAACAACATGCAGAACAATATAACATGGTTCACCTATGGGAGGCAAAAGAGAGGGAGAGAGATGCGTACCCTCGCCCTATTACAGCAACGATGCAGGGGCTCCTAAGGCAGGTAGGCCTCCTCAAGTTCTATGAGGAGGCTACTTCCCTAAAGTCCCATAGTGGTTTCTTGAGACATCTTATCCGAAGGTGGAATGCCCAAAAATAGGCTTGCTGAGTTAGTATCGACCAATGGTACATGCCCACTGAGGAGGATGTATATTTTATTACAAAGCTTTCAAGGAGAGGGGTAGATTTTCCCTCGTTCCTCGAGGTTCCAGCTGGTTGTCTGGTAGGGAGTCAGTTAGTTTACTCCCAGAGATACATTGGAGTAGATAGATTGTCTCCTTCAGATTTTTAGGTCTCCAGAGGACAGTTACGTATTGGTGCTTCTGGTCGTGATGAGGTCCAGTGTCTCTCACTTATCATTTCGACCATTTCGCACAACACCAGTGACAGGCAATGCATTAGTTGCCAGCTTTTCTATTATGTTGATTCTTTACTACAACAGCCACGACTTGTCAAGTGGTCTGCCATTTTTTTACAGTAGTTCTGTACAGCATTAGATAGATGTCGTGCTCATGCACAAGGGAGGGTCAACTTTTTTTTTTCTTCAGAGCTTTTTTGTTTATTTTTTGAGAGGTTTCCAGATACAAGGCCTTATTTTCTTCGGCAACCTCGTAGGCCGATTACTAAGGCACGTATGCATATGTCGGGGTAGATGATGCCTAAGAGGGAGGAGACTCTGTTTCCAACGAGGATATCAGATGATGCACTGGGGTTTCTAGCTAGTGTTTTTGAGCATCCCTTCATTATGGTCCCCTGTCCTTATGCGAGGTTGGATTGGCGAGGGTGTGCCAACATCCTCTTCACAGATGATGAGCCGCCAGATGATAGAGGTGATATTACTATTTTATTTAAATTTATTCTAACATTGTCTTTAACTTGTTTTTATTAAATTGTGTAATGAAATTGTCTAATTATTGTTGTGTACTTGTATATATTTTGTAGACATTGGCTCTTATAATGGCGAGGAGATGCCGCCACCACCACCTAATCCAGTTGTGGATCTTGATGAGGATGCAGAGGGCATGATGCCAGATATTGCTGAGGATCAGCAGGAGGCTGGTGCAGATAAGAGACTTGCTTCTTCTGGTGTGCTGACCCACAGTCAACGTTTGAGTGATGCTAGATACAGGACTGTCGAGGACAGTCGCACATTACGAGCGAGCCGCAGCACATGATGGATAGTCTCTGAGGCACAGCGTACCATCGACATTTCATGATCGTTCACGGCCTTGCACCATGCCTGATTTGCACGAGCCTCCAATAGCATCTACCAACATTCATCATGGATATGAGGCTCGATCATCGGCTGATCCATGACATTTATATTATAGTTGTATATTTTTAACATTATTCAGTTATATATATATATATATATATATATGGTCCATGTATTTTATGTTCATTTTGCAGTTGTGCTTAATTTACATGTTGGTGATCATCATTATGTGTATGTTGTTAGGTCATGTTAGATATGTTCATTTAATGTGCAGCTTGCAGATATATGTGTATGTGATAGCATGAGATGTATATTTGATGTTTGTGTTGTACTGATGATGTCAATATATAATGTTAATTTTGTTTTGTTAGATAATCACGATCACAATGATGCAGTTAACGATTTTGAATGTGTATTTTAATCAAATAGGATGTTTGTACGATGCTTATCATGAATGTGATGTTTATTAATTAATTTATAAATACCAAATGATCATGATATTGTAAATTTATAATATTTGTATTTCTAATTGTATTTAAAATTTTAAAATTGTAATTGTAATGATATATATGTAAATTTCTAAAATTGTAATTGTAATTGTAATTTTTTAATTTGTAAAATTATAATTGTATATATGTAAAACTCTAAAATTTTTATTGTACATGAAATTGTAAAATTGTAATTGTAATTCTAATTATAATTGTAATTGTATGTAAAATATTCGTAAAATTTTAATTGTATTAATGTGAAATGAATTTATTAAAATTTTTAAATTTGTAAATTTGTAAATTTTAAATAATTGTAAAATAATAAATATAGAATAATATGATTTATTGTAACATAAGGAAATTTAGAAAATAATGCAAATAAATTCTTGTACTTAATCAGAATTATCATTATTTTATTATGATATTAGATACAAAAAAGAATTAATTTATACAATACGCCATTGTTTTTGAGATCAAGTACATAATACCAAATTATCAAGTGAATTATTGATTTTAACATTAACACAATGCAAATTACCAATTAATTCAAAATACATATTACATTAATATTTCGAAAAACTCATCTTAAAAAGTATAAATATTGATGAAATAACACATATTGTACCATATCACTCTCGGTTCTCATGATCACCCTCATTATCTTCTAGCTCGCATGGCATGATAACACTATTGTTCTGAAAAATATGTTTTGATCTAGGGTCATGTGTCAATACGAACCACCAATCCCTATCCAACACATATGGGTAGAAAAACACCTGGTTGTAGTGTTTAGGGAAAATATAGGGCTCCTTAGCTTCATCCCACATCTTTCTAGAGTTCATACATATCAGCCTACTATCGCGATCCTCCTTTACATTATTCCTATCAAATGTGTCCCACCACTTGCACCTAAAAATAACACATTGGAAAGAAGAAAAATCCACTTCAATGATCTATTGTATCTTTCCGACATAACCTAACGTCCCTCTTACTAGTTGTTGATCACGGTGGCTAGATCGACTAGATTGATCGAAATCAACTTCCACTCCACAGTATTGTGTGATGTTTCCAGCATCAACATTTTCTGTGCAAAAATGGTGTCCATATGCCCACATAGATGGGAACAAATGCACCTATTATAAAAAAAGTTTAAAAAATTATATAAGTGTCTGTGTCTTATAAATAATAATCTAACAGTTAAAATATGAAATGGAGATGTCTTAATATAAGTTTCAAATTTACATATAAATTATTACTGAGTTGCTGCACCCAATCCCTACGTTTAGTGCATCCTCTTCAGCACACGGGTAATGTAATATCCCTTTTCATGGATATCTCTAAAACACAAGAAAACTCCAACCAGAGATGGACTGGGAGGGCATTTATAAGATATTTCACCTCTGAAAAGAGGGTGAGATATGGAGGCTATCTGGCCCTTTGCAGACTCTGTCTAAGAGTATGGGGAAAACACACCAAGTGGTATAGAAATTGGAACGCTCAAGGAGAAAAATAACAATAGTGCAAGCATACAATAGCATATATATGGAACATGTAACAAATACTCAAGAAATGCAGAGAGAATGCTAAGCCATTTTATTATACTGAGAAATATAAGTGAGTACAATAGGTGATCAGAGTGATGGCACCTAAACCTGCACAGGGCAAGTTAAGAAATACTCTCAGAATGCTGCTGGAATGGTTGTTCTCTATTTTGCGTCTAAGCTGCTGGACAAACTGTCGTGTCGCTGCTATTGCTGGAACAAGGTGAGTATATGGGGCTACTCCCCTACTTGGAATAACCTGAAACCCTGGAATCAGCCTCTACTCTCAAAACCCAGGAAAGCCCAGAGCATGTTTCTAGAATGGACAACCTCCAAAAATACCTCCCATAAGGATCTACGCTATCCTCCCAAGGGCCATGCTGAGACTAACGGGAATCCTCAAAAATATGACCTCTCGCTTAGGAAAAAGTCTCCAAGTAGGCAAGGGTTGTCCTCCTGCTCAATCTCCTAACCAAAATCCTCCAAAAGAATACCACACTGGAGCTCCCCCAATATTGAATACGTCCTCCCTCTCAGGACTGCGCAGTCAATAGATGTAGTGCTCCTCCACAATTGCCGCAACTCGATCCTCCTGCGAAATACTAATGGGAATGCCTCACCTGAGCAAGCTCTCGAAGTCTCCCGAGGCTGAGGGTGAGATCTCTGAATAGAGACACTCAATGCACTAAACAGTGCTGCAGACAAGTTAAATAGCCAGTGTGCTCAAAGTCGTAATGACCAGCTCCAAATGCATAAACTCGAATACCCCAAAATGAGGAGGCTCTCCTCTCTATATAGCATTGGCCTCTCTCAAACCATAAGGCCCGTAGCCTCCCTTTGCTACGCACTCAACTTGGCCTGCGCATCCCCTCCATGTGGTCTATGTGGGCCCCCTCTCTACGTGGTCTCTTGGCCCCCTTCGCTCACTTTTATTTACAATCTAACTACATAAGGAAAAATTGACCAAATCGAATATTCCAATTAGCCATTTCTAATTGGGAATATTACAGTCTCCCCTGAAAAAACGTTGCTTGTCCCCAAGCAACTGTAGTGATGGATGCTGCAAGATCTTCTCACTCTCCCAAGTAGCATGCTCATCCGACAAATTCTTCCACCTCACTAAGAACTCCCAGATTGTCCTGTTCCGCAGCTACCTCTCCCTGGTATCAATAATGGCCTCGAGCTGTAACACCAAATTCCCCTCATCATCTTTAGGCGGTAGCTCCACTGTCACCATCACCGGCTGCCCCAATGCCTTCTTCAGGCATGATACATGGAAAATGTTGTGAATATTGCTTCCTTGGGGCAGCTCCAACTCATAAGCGACCTGTCCAACCCTACGTATCACCTTGTATGGCCCATAAAAATGGGGCTTGAGCTTCTCAGCTCCCTTCTACTTTAGTGACGATTGTCGGTATGGCTATAAATGTAGGTAGACCAAGTCTCCTACCTCAAATTGTCTCTCCATCTGACCCCTGTCAGCATACAGCTTCTGCTAGTTTTGCACTGTAGCCATGTTATCTTTGAGAGCTCGGAGAATGTCCTAATTCTCTTAGATCCAATCTCTAGCTCTCGGAGCCTTGCTAGCACCAAACATCACATCAGCAAAAGATAAAGAATGGTATCCGTACAGAGCATAGAATGGAGACATACCGATGGACATCTGATGTGTGTTGTTGTAGCAGTACTCCCCTAGATGCAGCCACTTCAACCACACTCTCTGTTTCCCACTAACATAGTTACGCAAGTAGACCTCCAGCCACTTGTTAACTATCTTTGTCTGCCCATCTGTCTGTGAGTGGTAGTTGGTGCTCGGTGTCAACTCTGTCCCCACTAGTTGGAAAAGCTCCTGACAGAATCCACCCATAAAGAAACTTTCCCTGTCACTGATGATGGTCTTGGGAAGACCATGTAACTTGAAGATATCTCTGAAGAACGAATCCTCCACCTGTGCTGTTGAATAGTGTGCAGATATGGAAAAAAAGTGTGCGTACTTCGTCAGTCGATCAACGACGAAGTATATACAATCCTTTCCCTGCACTATGGGCAACCCTGTGATGAAATCCATCGAAATGCTCTCCCATTTCCCCTCCGAAATGGGAAGAGGCTGCAACAAACCTGCGGGATGGTTCATCTCCCCCTTTTTTCTCTGGAAAACCTCGCACTCCCTGATATGCTGGAGCACGTCCTCCTTGAGGCCCTTCCATGAGAACCTCTCTCTGATGGCCCAGTAGGTTTTGGTAAACCCCTAATGGCCAGCCAATGGTGAGTCATGTGATGCCTGAAGTATCTTCTTCTTGAGCTGGGAGCCCTCAGTCAAGTAGATCCTATCTTTGTAGTAGATGATCTCATCTATCACCTTGTATCTTTCATTTGTCACCCGACCATCCAGAACCTCACAGGAAAACCTATCCTTGGAGTACTCCACCAAGAGTCGAGCCCTCTAATCTATATCCAAGCTCATCAGAGACAACATGGTTGGTCTATGTGAAAGTGCATCGGCTACCATGTTGTTCTTCCCCTTGACATACTCAATGTCAAAGTCATAAGCCTGGATCTTGTTGATCCACTTCTGCTACCTCTCTTGTAGCTGTTTTTGCTTCAAAAAGAACCTGAGGCTGTTGTGATCAGTCCTCACCCTAAACTTGTTACCCACTAAGTACTACCGAAATTTGGCCAATGCATGCATAATGGCCAGCATCTCTTTTTCGTATATAAGATACAACCACTCATGAGGTAGGAGCTTCCGGCTCTCATAGGCTATAGGGTGGCCTCCCTGCATCAAGACTGCGCCAGTCCCCTCTCCCGACGCATCACACTCCAAAACAAAAGGTTGCATAAAATATTGCAACGCAAACGTTGGTCAGCTACTCATAACCTCCTTGAGCATATTAAAGGACCGCTGCACTGTATCTGACCAACTAAATGCCCCCTTCTTCATCAAATTTGTAAGGGGTGCAGCAAGTTGAGAGAAACTCTTGACAAACTTCCTATAGTATGTGCAGATGCCAACAAATCCTCGAATTTCCATCACGTTTCTCGGCTCTGGCCAATCTCTGATGGCCCTAATATTCTCCTCGTGGACCCTCACTCCATCCACTCCTATGATGTGTCCCAAATACAACATCTCCATCAACCCAAACTCACACTTGGAGAGCTTGGCATAAAATTGCTACTCCTCCAAGATATGCAGCACTACCTTTTGTCCACTCCTATGATGTGTCCCAAATACAACATCTCCGTCAACCCAAACTCACACTTGGAGAGCTTAGTATAAAACTTCTGCTCCTCCAAGATATGCAGCACTGGCTCTATGTGCTAGAGATGCTCCTCCCAAGTCCTGCTATATATCAGTATATCATCGAAAAAGACCAACACAAACTTCCTCAGATTACTATGGAAGATATGGTTCATGCAAGACTGGAAAGTAGTTGGGGTGTTGGTTAGCCCAAAAGGAATAACCAAGAACTCAAAGTGGTCGTAATGGCACCTGAAAGTAGTCTTGGGAATGTCTTGTTCCCTCACGCGAATCTGGTTGTACCCGGATCTCAAATCGATCTTTGAGAAGGACTGTGCTCCTCTCAACTCATCCATCAGCTCATCAATCCGCAGTATTGGGTATCTTTTCTTCATGGTTTTCTTATTCAGGGCTCTGTAATCAATGCACATTCTCAGTGTGTTGTCCTTCTTCTTCACCAACACCACCGGAGAAGCAAAAGGACTGGTGCTAGGCTGAATATGTCCAAGAGCCAACAACTCTTGGATGGCACACTCAATCGCATCTCGATAGGCCTTGGGGTGCCTATAGGGTGTGGTAATAATGGCCTAGATGCCCTGCTCAAGCTCAATAGTGTGCTCAAACCCCCGATCTGGTGGCTTTCCTAGTGGTATCTCTCCAAATACTGTATCATACTTGTCAAGGATGGCCTGTACATCTGGATGAATTGTCTGCTCGGTAGTCCCTGCCTCTGATACCCACAACTCAACTCCCCACTCTATGTCTCCCTTCTGGAAGTCTGCCTCCATCTGGTGAGCTGAAACAATCTGAGGTGGGTAAGTGTGCATCCCACATATCTTCTCATGCTTCCTGGTCTTCTTATCATCCCACTCCATCTCCAAGCCCTCCCAATCTGTGGTGACTTTCCCCAAAGTAATCATCCACTATATACCCAATACCACATTGGTATTTGGTATGTTGACCAAGAAAAAGTGGTCGGTCACTATGTAGGTACCCATCGTCACAACCAGCTTTGGAACATACCTGGCACACTGCATCGTCTGATCTCCTGGGACCAACACTGAAAATCCATCGAAGCTAACTGTCGGTATGCCTCTCCACTCAACCATCTGGGCATCGATGAAGTTGTGGGTTGCCCCAGTGTCTACCAGAACTGAAACTCATTGCCCTCGCACCGTCCCTCGGACATGCAGCATCAAATACTTGGGTACTCCTCGCAATGCTACAAGGGCCCCCCTATGGGAGAAAAAGTTGCACCTACTGCTCCTAGAGATGGAGGTGGCAAATGGTCCTGCACTGTCTGACTATCTCCTGCCTTCCCATCCTCATATTCATCCTCTTCCCCGCTGCTCTCAGAGAAGACCTTGATAAAATATGCTTTACCAGCAGCACATCTGTGTCCTGGTGCCCACGGCTCCTGACAGGTAAATCACAACCTCTTCTTCTTCAACTCTCTCTGGGCATCATCATCTAGTTTTACCCTACCCTGATTCCCCTTCGGAGGCGGAATCCTCACATCCTTCCCCTTTGGCTAGAAAGCCTATCTCTGGGGGTAAGGTGTCCTGGTCCTGGGTAAGGCATCCTGCAAATCCCGAGTCCTGCCAATGGCATCCTGGAGTGTGGATGGTCAAGTGGATCTGACTAGACCCCGAAGTGACTCTGCTAACCCCTAAAAAAACATGTAGATCATCCGTGCTACGAATAAATCTGGCACCATCACTTAAATCCTCAGGAAATCTGCAATATACGTCTCAGGACTCCCGGACTATTTGAGCCTCATCAGCTCAACAAAGTGCTCCTCCAGATCCCTCCAGTTAAACCTCTCTATTAGTCTCTGAGTGAACTCGGCATAGGTTTTCATGGTGGAATGCCCAAGTGTAACCATCCCATGGAACCACCAATCCTGAGCCTCACCATCCAAATGCAGCGTGGCCACCTTGATGGCCTCCACCTCTGCCATCTGATTGAGCTGGAAATATATATCCAGCTTCTCCACCCAAGAATTTGTTGAACTGTTTTATAACCCATCAAACGTAGGAAAATGGAATTGGCTCGCTATACGCTGGGTGTCTCCATCATGATAATGTCGGTGCCCTCTGTGATGGTCACAGGGTCTGTTGTCCCACTGGAGCTGAACAAAGTCTGTGAATAAAAGGGCATTCTTGAACTCCTGCCCATACACCTGGTACTCAACAAAATAACCACCTATGTGGCCAGGCTCTGACTCCTGCTGTGCTTCTACCCCAGTGTCTGTACCCAAAAAAGTGGGCATAGTGGAATGAATGGGGGCATGTGAAGCCTAGTGCGGAGTGGCAACCCGCTCCTGCAAATGGTGGGATGTGCCTGACCCCTCACCAACCTATAAACCCCTTGAGGTTTCACGCTGTCTAGTATTCACAGTAGTGAATCTCTGACCCATCACCTCTATCTTCCTCGCCAGATCCTGCACTGATTTGAGGAGTACTTCCCCAAACTGTTTTGCATCGCTATCATCCACCATTGGCTCTCCCTGCTCTGCATCTACCACAGGCTCCTCTTGTTCTGCGTCCACCACTCGAACGTAGTCCCCCTCTCCATAGGTGTTCTCCAACCTATGCTTAATATCTCTGTACTTCCTACCTCTGTGGCAGATGTAGGGTTTCTCTCCCGGTGTCATAGACAACTAGGTCCACAAGCTGAGCCAGATCTATGCTCTGATACCACTGTAATATGCCTTTTCATGGATATCTCTAAAACATAAGAAAACTCCAACCAGAGATGGACTGGGAGGGCATTTACCAGATATTTCACCTCTGAAAAGAGGGTGAGATCTAGAGGCTATCTGGCCCTTTCTAGACTCTGTCTAAGAGTATGGGGAAAACACACCAAGTGGTATAGAAACTGGAACACTCGAGGAGAAAAATAACAGTAGTGCAAGCATACAATAACTTATATGTGGAACACGTAACAAATACTCAAGAAATGCAGAGAGAATGTTGAGCCATTTTATTATACTGAGAAATATAAGTGATTACAATAGGTGATCAGAGTGATGGCACCTAAACCTGCACAAGGAAAGTTAAGAAATACTCTCAGAATGCTGCTAGAATGGTTGTTCTCTATTCTGCGTCTAAGCTGATGGACAAACTGTCATGTAGCTCCTACTGCTGGAACAAGGTGAGTATATGGGGCTGCTCCCCTACTCAGAATAAGCTGAAACTCTGGAATCGGCCTCTACTCTCAAAACCCAGGAAAGCCCAAAGAGTGTTTCTAGAATGGACAACCTCCAAAAATACCTCCCTTGAGGATCTACGCTATCCTCCCAAGGGCCACGCTGAGACTAACGGGAATCCTCAAAAATATGACCTCTCGCTCAGGAAAAAGTCTCCAGTAGGCAAGGACTGTCCCCCTGCTCAATCTCCTGACCAAAATCCTCCAAAAGAATACCACACTAGAGCTCCTCCAATATGGACTGCGTCCTCCCTCTTAGGACTGCACAGTCAATAGATGCAGTGCTCCTCCACAATTTCCGCAACTCGATCCTCCTGCAAAATACTGATGGGAATGCCTCACCCAAGCCAGCACTCGAAGTCTCTTGGGGCTGAGGGTGAGATCTCTGAACTGAGACACTCAATGCACTAAACAGTGCTGCAGACAGGCTAAATAGCCAGTGTGCTCAAAGTCGTAATGACCAGCTCCAAATTCATAAACTTGAATGCCCCAAAATGAGGAGGCTCTCCTCTCTATATAGCGTTGGCCTCTCTTAAACCCTAAGGCCCGTAGCCTCCCTTTGCTACGCACTCAACTTGGCCTGTGCCACCCCTCCATGTGGTCTACATGGGCCCCCTCTCTACGTGGTCTCTTGGCCCCCTTGGCTCACTTTTATTTACAATATAACTACATAAGGCAAAATTGACCAAATCGAATATTCCAATTAGCCATTGCTAATTGGGAATATTACAGGTAAGGACTGGTAGAACCATATTTCTCTCTGAATTGATCAGCAACCCAACTGTTGGGGCATATTTTTGGCATATTTTCTTTTAAATGATCAGGATAAGGCACACTTCTACCATTCAATCGTCTGAATTCTTTCCTGTCACTATCCCATTTCATTCTTTTTTTTTCGTACAATGTGACCCACGGTTGTGTCGCTTCAGAATTGTAAAGAATGAATTTATTGATTGCTTCAATTTCCGCATTCGTTGATGAAATCAAACCAACATTATATAGTACTTAAAGATCAAAATATACATTATATCGAAGTTCAACATAAATATTAATTACTTTTTTTAAATTTAAAAATTATAATTTGCTTACTCTTTATCAAGCACTTTTTTCCACTTGTTTGGAGCAACTCTCCTTCTCTTTTGTCTTCATCCAATTCATTGCCCAAAATCAATGCACCTGTTATGTTGTCGATTTGCTTCATGTACTCACTGGCATAGTAGAAAGACTCATACGATATGTACCCCTCTGCCATAGACCTCTCGAGTTTTTCCCTTTGTCAAACAAAACCTTTCAATTTCTTCATGTACCTCTCTAAGAAGAACATCCAACGACAAGAAACAACCCCAACTAATTCAACCTCATCTACCAGGTGGGCTGGAAGATGAACCTGTAAGTCCATGAAACTCGTCGGCAATTCCTTCTCAAACATACAAACAATCTCAACTATCTCTTGATGCCACCGTGGAATGCTAGCCACATGAATCTCCTTTGATGTGATCCAACGTACAAATGCATATAATTTAGATATGGCACATCCTAGGTCTTGAGGGAATTCATGTTTCACACACCCGCACACAAACAAAGGATAATGACACTGCAAAGTTATAAAAATGTGCAATAATATACAAAATTAGTTACGTTTTATGATCACCGCATGGGATAAAATTTATTCATATAAAAAATAATAAAATCATGCTTTTGACATTATACGTACTCTTAGAAGATTCAAATGGTCATGCGATTTCAACCCCGACAAATGGTCATCCACAGTGAAGCAGCGCCATAGTGAAGACCCATATGAAGTTGGCACCCTCACATCCATTATAACTTCCTTTGCCAAAGATATATCATCCTTTTTTTAAATCCATGGGACATCACCTTCTTTGAAAAACCATGAATTAGAGGGACCAGCACCTGCCTCTAATCTCGTACTTTCTAATCGTCTTGGCCAATATTTCTTTTTAGTTTTTGAAGTAATAAGATCTTTCCTAACCGCCATTGTGTCACTTTGTTTCGATGATATGTTCCTCCATAAAGAAGATGAAACATTCTTAAATATATGATTGGGATCTAATAAGTGGGAAATATTAAGATGCTCCCAATATGGGAGGTCATAAAAGATAGATTTCATTTTCATCCCAATGGGAAATTTCTCAACATAGGTGTTGAAGAAATCTAGATCATCAAACTTAGGCTCCCCATTTGAATCGAACATTTCTGTGAACTCCTTCTCCTTCTCTCTCTCATATGCTCTAATCCATTCAGCTGGTGTCATTATTGGAGGCCTTTGGGTTCTTTCTCGTTTACCATTGAAAGCAAATGCTGCTCTTCTGTAAGGGTGTTGTTCTGGTAGGAATATCGTGGAGCAATCATACACTGGCTTTCATAGGTCCTTGGACCATCTAGCTTTCAGAGAAGGTCCACAACATTTACATCCAAAATACCCTTTTGTTACAAAACCTGCGAGATTATATTTGTATACATTAATTAATATGCATGGCACATTAAAGAATATCATGAAGATCAGAACAAATAAAATTACAACGAATTAAATAACTAATATGTGAAAGAATATTGTTACATTATATATAAACAAATCAATAAATTAAACATGTAATTTACCAGAGAAAACTTCTAAGCCTGGATAATCATGTGTCATGTAAGCACATATTCCATACAACATAAACCTCCTCTTTTCTATGATGGGTCTTGATACATCGTATACATTTATCCCATCCCATAATTCCTTCAATTCATCTACCAATGGTTGTAAGTAGACATCCATATTCTTCACTTGTCTTCTACTAGGGACTATGAGAGCCAACATAAGATGTTCATTCTTCATGGACAACCATGGGGGGGTATTATTATTGATCACTACTACATGCGAAACAGAATAGTTGGTGTTCTGGAGGGAATATGGGTTGATGCCATCCATGGCTATGCTGATTCGTAGACTTAGTACTTCATTATTGAAATTTTCGAGCCATGTATCCTCTATATCCTTCATGGCTATTGAATCAGTTGGTATTCGCATAACTCCCAACTCACTTCTGTGTGAGGCATGCCATCCCTGCAACATAGCTAATTCTTTGCAACGAAAGAGCCTTTGAATCCTTGGGATTATAGGCATGTGCCTCAATATCTTAAAAGGAGGACTATTACGTGATTTACCCTTATTTTTTGACTTATCATACCTGTCATGCCCACATTTCGGACACATCTCTTTGTCTACATATTCTCCTCTATATAGAATACAATCATTTAGATATGCATGATATGATATGTACTCAACACCCAACATTTTCAACAAATTTTTTGCCTCTTCGCAGCTACCGGGCAAGACATTATCACTCGGAAGAACCTTATATTTGAATAACCTGTAGTTGGTGATCATGGAAAACTATATTAATAAATGTACATTAATGTCGATATAATTATTAACGTTCATAAAATTTAACATTTGTAATGTTCATTGCAGTGTGTTGATTATATTTCAAATTTATATATAAGGGAAGTAATTTATGGTAACTTACCTCAAAAGTTCCGAGAAACATGCATTCGACAAGCCAAACTTTGCTTTCAAGTTGTATAGTAACATCGTTGTCCCCAACTGGGTAGACTTTGACTGACCGCCATGTCCAAAGCGAGGGGTGGTGGAAGCAAATTTAAGGCTTTTGAAAAAGGTGTCAGCGATATGAGAATCATCCCTTAGTTGATCATCATTTTGGAATGCATCTAACAACATTGTCTCCATGGAAGTCCTATCCCTTAAGTAATCATCCATACCAACCTCTATTTGATTGTCTCCATTGCCAGCTTGTGAAGAACTACTATTGTTGTATTCATTCCTAGTTGGTGAATCTGGACGTAGCGGGAATTAAATTGGTGGTTGATTCAACCATTTTTGGTATCATTCCTCTCCGATTTTTTCTCTTAATTCAGTCTTTGCTTGATTTGAAATTGTTTTGGGGTGCAACGGAAGATGGTAGTTAGGTCGTTCATCATCACTAGAATCCTAATAATTAAAAAAAAAAAATTGAACATAATTAGTACAAAATATTATGATATCAATTAGTAACCACGTTGACAATATTGCATGATTATAAATTGGTTTGACGTTGAAATAATTACATATTAATCAATATATATACCAAAAAATTATAATTATAATTACCATCATTGTCCCGGGATTGTGGCTAGAAAATGCAATATTGTTACAACTGGCAGGGTGAAGCGACTGTCCATTTTCATCTACAAAATGTGTCTTGCGGTATGTAGCTCCTGATAAGAACTTTCAATGTTTTGGAGCAGTACTTTGAATATAATTTTTTGCATCTGAACTCGATGATGAATCTTCTTGAACCTGCAAATTTGTATACATTATAAATTTAATTAAGTTGTGCATGATTGACTACATGGATAAAAAACATACATAAATTCAATTAGATAATGAAAAAATAAAACAAATCTAAAGTAAATATTACGTCTCCACATGGATAGGGAGAACTCCGTAATGGACTTTGAGAAATGTTATGGAATGAGTTGGATTTTGAAGAATTGTCCATTTCATATAATATATGATATTTCTCCCTGCATTTGAGAAAAACAACAATAAACTTTGGTGCACAAACCTAAATGTAATTCTGGTATGTACTGTTCAGATAACCGCAAAGGCCAATTCTTTATTTTGCGCATCGGTGCTCTTTTGTAACAAGTAGAACCAGTGCGGTTCAATTAAACAATGCCCTAGTAAACGAATAACCATAATAAAAAAAGCGCAACCCTATTTTCTTTAAGTGAAAAAAAAAGCAGTAAATTGAAAATTGGGCTGCAAAATATTTTCGAAAATTTGATTTCATAAAACATTTATTTAAATACTAAAAATTTTTCATTATTTCACTATTTTTGCAAAAAAATTCAGCCGGAGATTTGCAGGATACATACCTGGAGCAAACAGAGCACGAGAGCATTGTGGAACAGGGAAATACGTTTGAACAGAAGTATTCAGACAATCCGAATTCCAAACCTCTGGTAATTCAAACCCTGTACCATAGAATTTTAAATGACGTGAGTAAAGTTTATTGTTTTTTTGTACTTTTTTCTGCAGTATTTTTTATGTAGAGAAACAAGAAATCAAAGTCTATTGTTTTATTTTATTTTTTCTCTAGTTTTTTATGAAGTAAAATGCAAAATCAAATATATTTTTTTTAACTTTTTGTTTCTCCATTTTTTTACTTTTTCTACAGTTTTCAAAAACAAAAATAAAAAAAGAAATCAATTTTTAGAAACAAAACCCTATATTCTTTTTGTTTCTACCATTTTTTCTCCCTCTTTTTTTTTCAATTTAGATTTATAGGGTTTCTGTACTCATAGGAAATTCAACCCACATGACGAATTTCATAGTTGGATCCCAATCCATGTTGGCCCTTGCATCAAACTTAAAAAAATACAGATTTTTTTTCGTGGGTGCGCCCTGTGTAACGTTGCGCACCGGTGCGCTTGGTTATACCAGCGCACCGCTGAAGTACAATGATAAAAAATAAAAAAATATATATATTTTTTAATCAGTGCACCATTTGTAACATATGGCACTGGTGCACTATTACACTATGGAGCACAGCAAAATTTGTTTTGGAAAAAAAAACCATTTTACAAACATACACTACATTATTTTTGTTTCTGCCCTTTCTTCTCCCACTTGCTATGATTTCAGAATTAGGGTTTTTCAATTTATATTTATAGGGTTTGTATTGATAAATATAAGCCTAATAAATGCAACCAAAGGGAGGATCTACGTAGTCAGATCTCAATCCATGTCAGCCCTTGCGTCAATCTTAAAAAAAAACATTTTTTTTCGTCGGTGCCCCCTTCGTAACATAGTGCACCGGTGCACTCTATTATACAAGCGCACCACGCAAGTACAATGATAAAAATTTAAAAAAAACAAACTATGTTTTTATCAGTGTGTCATAAGTAATATATGGCACCAGTGCACTATTACATTATGGCGCACCACACAACGTGCTGTTTTGAAAAAAAACCATTTTACAAACATACCCTACATTATTTTTTTTTCTGCCCTGTCTTCTCCCACTTGCTATGATTTTAGAATTAGGGCTTTTTAATTTATATTTATAGGGTTTATATTGCTAAATATAAACCTAAGACATCCAACGAATGGATTGACCTACATAGTTGGATCCAATCCATGTCGGCCCTTGCGTAAATTAAAAAAATAAAAATAAAAAAATTCGGTGCATCCTGTCTGAAAGAGTGCACCAGGGTGCTCTATTATCACAGCGCACCATGAAAGTACTGTCATAAAAAATTAGAAAAACATGCAGTCGGTACACTATTTCATTATGACGCACCGCGAACGTTCAGTTTCGAAAAAAAAACTTTCAAAAAATACAAACCTTACTTTCTTTATGTTTCTCCCCTTTCTTCTTCTTCTTCTTTCTATGATTCGGAATTAAGACTTTTCAATTTAGATTTATAAGGTTTGTATTTCTAAATATATACCTAAGACATGCAACCGACGGAATGATTAGCATAGTCATATCCTAATCCATGTGGGCCTTGGAATGATTTTTAAAAAAAAACAGATTTTTTTACTGGTGCGCCCTATGTAAGGTAGCGCACCGGTGCTCTGTTGCTTACAAGAGCACTGGATAAGTAATGTGAAAAAATAATATTTTTTTAACGGTGCGCCATATGTAAAATATAGCATCGATTTATGCTAAAAAAAACTAACACTGGACGATTTTTATTATTTTTATGATGGTTAATGGGTGCGGTCATTGACATGTAATGCACCGAGGCTTCTTGTTGACATAGAGCACCATACAGTGTATTATAATTTTTTTGTGGTGTGTGGGAAAGACATACACGCACCGACGTTGGTGTGTTCACCTTGAATGGCGCACCGATTTTTTGAGATTTTTTTTTTTAATTGAGAAGTTGACAATTATTTAAAAATATATTATTGACTAATATGATACAGGTTTGATATTGTTAAAAAAATGACTGACAAGAGATCAAGTAACAAAAATACTAATAACACATCAAGAAGAGGAAAAAAGGCAAGTTCTTTGTAGTTTTTTTTACAAAAAAAATATTTTTGAACTATATGTAAGTTTAAATAATATGTATTGTTTAATGTGTATCATGCAGAGCCACAAAATGATGAAGCTCGATAATATTATTTCTGATCTAGGATCAGAAGAACGTATAAGCTTGATGGAAAAATTGCAAAAGGGTGAATCAGATGAATGAAAAAATACTATCGATCCAATATGAGTTTCTTTTTTTAGTTTTCATTAATAATATAATTGAAATTATTAGATAACATGTGTGAAAACGTCTATTAATTCACCTTTTTTTAATTTTCTACACGGACCAACAACTCAGAAAATGAATGTTGTTCTAAAAAAAGAAAAACAATAGAACATGCAAATGAAAATGAATTTCTCCTTAGCTCATCTGGAGTGGTGTTGGAGGTTAACGAAGGGGAGAAAAACTTTTACAAATGTTTGAGGGATCTAGTAGAATGAATGTATAGACGTTCTTTCCACTTACAATACAAAAACCAATCCATTGATTCCAAGAACTAGATTTTATGTAAACTACAGGAAGAGTTTCCAGAGAATTGGTCAATGAGACATGTCAGAATTTTAATAGTAAAAACGTACAACAACAAAAAAGAAGGAATGAAAAATTAATATTCCTTTAGATGTTTGACTAGAATTATTTATAAATATCACTTTTTTTATACTTACTTTTCATATATCAATATAAAAATTAAATAGTTTATTGTCATGTTACATTTTCAGGAAGATTATGAAAATCTCAAAAGATGAATGAGCTGATATCAGAAATATGCCAGTAGGAATGTCCAAAAAGGTGTACAAGGAGATGGTCAAAGAAATGGACAAAATTTCATCGCAGGAGGAGCCATCTCAACAACAACGTGCTTCAAATGTAATATGTAATCATTGAATTTTTCGATCATTAGGTATAATAAATAAACAATTTAGCATTAAATATTAATTTTCAAGTATTTTCTTGTAGAAAAGAAAAGAAAATGGAACCCATTCAGCACATAAAACAAGACGACAAGGAAGAAAAGGATTGATATCTAAGTTTGTGAGTAATTGTTACTTCCTTATAACAACTTAACTAGATTTCATTTTTGTATTTTTAAGTTGTTTTACAAAAATCATCATTGAATGTCTCCAAACATGTGCTAACATACAAAGAAGAACCATTAGAGGAATGGATTGAAATTGGTTTAAAAATGGGTTGTGCATATATGTTGGCATATCAGAACTTAATTGTGGAATTTGTAAGCATCTATCGATCTTGTTTTACTTAGCTCTGTCTATAATTAATAGAAAAAATAAATCTTTTATATTAAATATATGATTTCTTATGGGGTATACAACTTGAAAGATGGCATGTTACATGGTTTTGAAAAAATGTGTATAGTTTATGAGTCAATTGTTGCATTGGTACGTCATTTATTTTCTATTTACATTGATGTATAATATTTAATATTGCAATTTTCATTATTCTCACCAATGTATATACACTCATTACAGTTTATTTTTATGTTTGTAGATGGAAGAAGGTGAAGAAGAAGAAAACAATCAACGTCGTGAACAAAACATTTTTTAAAATAACCCAAGTCATGGAAGTAGCTCTAGCAGTGATAGCAGTTCAAGCAAAGAATGATGATCACTATGTTTGGATATAAAAGCAAGGCGTTGTACTATTTTTGGAAAAATGTCTGTGAAATCAAACATTTTCTTTAATGTAATGGACATAGTGTCCCAATTGAAAGATAAAGGGATACCAATAACTGTCCCATTTTGTATGACAAAGAATGTCTTATATATATATATATATATAATGTTTTAATTTATTCTATTGCATTCTCTATTGTCGCTATTGTGTTCTCCATTGTCGTTCTCAAATGCAGTAATAAAAATTTAATTCATATGAATATTGTTATAACATATATATGTGTCGACTTTTGATGAATAATTAATTTTAAAAAACCACAATAATTATGATATGATATAAGAAATTAATCTAAACATCACATTCAAATCCATTAATAAAAATTTAATTAATATGAATATTATTATAATATGTGTCAACTTTTGATGAATAATGAATTTAAAACAATCACAATAATTGCACTGCCACAGGTCGATGTTTCTAAAAAATACAAAATGAAAACCGGTGTGCTTGTATCATTAAGCACACCGATGTGTTTTTACTACCTATTGGGACTACACAAATACCAAAACCAGTTAAAAATATCAAGGCGTTTGTGCGGTACGGCACTTTGGTGCATTTATGTATCTATACGCACCAGTGTCGTTTTACTGCCTATGAGCATCGCATGAATACCGATACCAATTATAAATTGCAATGCGTCTGTGTGATACTATGCACTGGGTTGTTTTTTCTATCTATATGCACCAGTGCATTTGGATTACCAATAGGCACCGCAAGATTACCGATACCAATTACAAATCTTGGTGCATTTGTGTGATAGTACGCACTGGGGCATTTATGTGTCGATAAGCGTCGGTGCATTTGTATGACATATTTGCACCGCACGAATACCGATGCCAATTCTAAACCTCGGCGCATTTGTGTGATGCGATGCACTGGGGCATTTATATAAGCATACACATCGGCATGTTGATACGACCTATGGGCACTACTCAAATCCCAAGATGAATTAGAATGGCCTCGTGCGTTGTATCACCAACACTAGGCCTGGTGCTGTTATTTTCCTTAACAGCCCGGTGCATTCTCCTTCGATCGCCCCAATGTGTTGTCTACCGATACGCACTGGTGTGTTAAAACCTGATAAGTGCACTGATGAAAAAACATCCATAATAACCTTTGGCCGCCCATTTTTTTTTAGTCAATGTGTTGAATTTCCGTTAAAAGCTCCACCAAAACCTCTGTTACCAAAAAAAGATGTGGTAGCATATGTCTTTTTGACAATTTTGGCCAATTTTATAACACTAAAAACCTCCTTTATAACCTCCGCTAGAGGGTATTTTCCTTGTAGTGATATAATCTGCAGATAGATAGATGGCTTGCCAACAATTAGTACATATAATCTGCAGAAGGGTAATTTTCTGGGAGCAATGACAACGAGTCCTTCATTTTGCATTTGTTAGCAGAAGAAGACCAATTTTCGACTAGACGATGTAGTTATTACATGTGGATGAAATGGTTTCCCATACAAAATTAGTATAGGGTTGAGCAGAGGAAAGACATTTCAAAATAAGCTATTACATTAGTTTTTCCAATGGGAAACTGATTTGCAGGTGGAAATATGGTAGCTGCAGGTATCTATGCTTTTCTTCCCACAAAAATGGTCATTGGATTTCCATTTATAATACAAGCATAATTTTCACTGGTTTCATCCACAGGACCACAACTGAGACAAGTCAGAGATGCCAATCAGGTTCAATTGAAACACTACAAGAAAAACCCACATTGGTGAGGGGCGAAAATGGTCACCATAAGCTCATTGGTGAGGGTCAAAAGAGCCTTCGTCACCAAAAAATGAACGTCACCAAAGGTGGCGTCGCCGAAAGTATAGGTGTTGTGGTGACATTCAAGGCCCGTCGCCAATAATGATTTATAGTGACGAATAGTGACCGTCACCATTTCATATGAGCAATGGTGACAAACAATAGTCTCCGTCACCAAAAAACTGAATGTCACCAAAGGTGGCGTCGCCGAAAGTATAGGTGTTGTGGTGACATTCAAGGTCCGTCACCAATAATGATTTATAGTGACGAATAGTGACCATCACCATTTCATATGAGCAATGGTGACGGACAATAGCCTCCATCACCAAAATATTGAACGTCACCAAAGGTGGCATTGCTGAAAGTATGTGTTGTGGTGACATTCAAATTCCATCATGAATATTGATTATAATGACGGATAGTGACCGTCACCATTTCATATGAATAGCAACGATTTTTTGTGATGGACCTCTCATGGCCATCACTATTGGTGCATATATATGGCGACGTTCATTGACCGTCACCATAAACTCATTGGTGACATCAAGGTTCGTCATGAATAATGACTATAATGACAAACAGTGACCCTCACCATTTCATATCAATAACAACGATTTACAGTGACAGAACTTTAATAGTTGTCACTATTAGTGCGTATATATGGTGGCGTTCGTTGACTGTCACCATTTCATATTTTGTTGAGGGTAGAAAAATGTCACCATAAGCTCATTGGTGATGGTCAAAATAGCATCCGTCATCAAAAAATTATTTTCGTCATTCCCTATATATGAATATCAGGGCACGATGGAATCGAACCACCAACATCATACTTGTAAAGCAGGTGCTCTTCCATTGAGCTAGCACCCTTTAAAGAATTAGACTTTAAACTAGCAATTGCCCCTAAAGGTGCAAAGATACAAAAAGGAATAAGAACCAGGAAAACTGAAAGAATTCAGTGTCCTTGTTCCTATTTTTATTCTAAAACACTCTACAAAGTATGATCTTGATCTATGATGTATTTGTGCCGAGTGGTTCTAATTTAATAGTAAATGTTATATTCAGATAAAATAAATTAATAAATGAGAGTCCTTACAAGCTAATTTTTAATCCTTACACCAAAATCTCTTAATATTCAAGTCTATGGAACAACTTGTTCAAAGTTCAAACTGAAGTAGATTTTAAATGGAAAGCCTAAAACCAGCAAAGTAGTTTACAAGTTAACATTTTGGATATAACTTCTGTTCAATTTATATGACAGGTTATGCCATAACCTTGAAACTATTTTCTTAGCTAAAAGACTTTCTTAAGACAATAATGACAAAGAAAGATAGTCATGGCAAGAAAAATTCTCTTGTTTTTTCTAATGAGGGTGCATGTAACTTGATAAAGGTTGTATAAGAGTATCAAACCATAAACAGTTTCACTAAAACATGGAAATGACAAAGTCTTGTTAAGCAACAAAAGTTTAGTTGAATATATGAAAAGCATCTAGCTAAATGATATAATTAAACTAAAAGTAACTGTAAAAAAATGAAATTTCCATCATATGCCATCTGGTTTGGTTAGTTCTTCAGAAATAGAAAGTGCAAATGCATGATCCAGCTCCTCATATTGATTATGTAATGGACCATCCTGAACAAAATGGTCCACATACAAAAATCAATGTTATTGTATTGGTAAGATTTTTGATATAATCTATCAAAGCATGTACTATGTAGGAGAATAACTGGAAAGAACAACTAAAAATTTGAATCACAACATAACAATATAAAAAAACATGCAACAGGAAAGGAACAACTCCACAATTTGAGAAATATGCAACATATAACTACTACTAAAATATAGTCGATAAAATTAAACTAAACTCACCTAACACTAGTAAATTTGGCCCAATTTCCGACGGCCAAAGTGTTGTTATTTTGACACATAGTCGTTGCAAGAGCGACATTTTGAGGCCAGACAAAGCGTGGTTAGCCATAGAGTCGCAATTCTGAGACTTCAATAAAGCGTCGGAAGAGTGACACTTGTTATGACGCTTTATTGAAGTGTCATAATACCGACGCTTTTAAAGTGTCACAATACCGACGCATTTAAAATGTCACAATACCAACGTGTTTCAAAAGTGTCGCAATACCAACGCTTAGCAAAAGTGTCACAATACCGATGCCAGGAAGAAGTGTCGCAATACCAACAGACATTTAAAAATTTAAAAAATAAAAAATAAAACATTGCAAGACCAACGAAATTTAAATAATTTTTTTTTTTAAATGAAACTTTAAAACTGGACTCGCATACAATCCAATATGTGCAAGCTGGCAATCCATGCTCTCCACTAATACTTGGTAATTTAGTGCACAAGGCATCAAGAGAGAAATAGACTAATACTTAGTACATGATTACAATAATATTTCCTCAATTAGCATCAAGAGAGCAATTAGAACTTGCAAAATGAGAAGGGTAAAAAAAATCATGATTACGGAACCACTTCACAACAACATTTGCATTCAATTAAAGTCACTGAAATGGAAATAGGATAAAAAGTGGACATACATTAGAAATTCTCAAGCTTTTCACGTAATGTGGGAATATGGTTGATCAAGCCTTGACTATAATGATGAAAATTAGCTTCTGTAATTGTTCCGAATATATAGGGGAAATTTAGACAAACGAACGAAAACTTCCTATCCTACATTAAGTACATGCAGGCGGACTTACCCATATATCATATGTAAAGCAGCCAACACTAAGTACTTGCAGACTGACATATACATGTTATCATGTCAACATGGCTACTTTCAAGCATGGATGGAAGAATGATCAAAGCCTGGAAGACGAATTTTAAAGAGGGATAAAAGGTAAATCGAGGTGTGAACTGAAAAAGATCACTGAAGCCCTCTTTATAAACAAAATCACAAATATACAAACCCACATGTATTGCATGTTATTAATTATTAGTGCATGCATCAAATGTTTCCATCAATCATAAAACTGAGGTTAGATGAACTAAAACTCCTTAACTATTTAGCCACATCACTTGGAGCAAGGAAAAGTCTCTATAACTGTGACACCATAGATTCAGCTCTGGCAGGATTGGCATCGTATGACAAAAAAACAGTTCAGCAGAAAAATTTACATAGATCTACTGTAGAAGGGAACTTTGATATGGAAATGGATGTGCATGTTATATTAGTGTCATGACTATCAATGACAACCCAAAACAGAGCACCGAAAAAAGGTAAAAACAGAATGTTGCTTTCTTAAGCAGAGACTCTGCACATTCCATGCAGGTATTGAAACCTTATTTTCTATACACATCTAGATACCCATAGACATTTCATGCTATCTATACACATCTAGACACCCATATGGCATAGACATTGTATGCTATCCAAAACATACATCAAATGCCTCTGTGGATCTCAAACCTGTGCCTAACCTCAATAAACCAAAAATACTTGGTTATATGGGACCCATGACCCGAACAAATTAACATGTTGAGACCTAAAAGAAAAATCGAACTTTTGGAGGGAACCTTGACATCATAAAACATATGGCAATCCAAAGCAGAAGAATTTAAAATTTTAACCACAAATTTACCCTAGTAGGGAACCTGGATATGATTTAATGTAAATGCAAGCAGTTTCTACTCTGACACGAGTACTATCTTGAACAGCTGAAAACAAAGGACTGAAGAAAAGGTGAAAACAGAAAATTAGTTTCTCAAGCTAAAGAAATTAAAAATCCCATCACAATCAGCTGAAAACTGCTAAAGGTAAAAAGTTAAAACAGAATGCCACTTTCTTAAGTGTATTTCATGCATACACCAAAAAAAAAAAAACTAACTCCAAAAGAAACCACATACATCTCGACTCGCATACAGTCCAATATGTGCAAGCTGGAAATCCATGCTCTCCACTAATACTTGGTAATTTAGTGCACAAGGCATCAAGAGAGCAATAGACTAATACTTGGTACATGATTACAATAATATTTTCTCAATTAGCATCAAGAGAGCAATTAGAACTTGCAAAATGAGAAGGGTAAAAAAATCATGATTACGGAACCACTTCACAACAATATTTGCATTCAATTAAAGTCACTGAAATGGAAATAGGATAAAAAGTATATATACATTAGAAATTATCGTGTGTTGGTTAAATGTAAAAAAAAAAATGAAACTTTAAAACTGGACAAGAAATTGAATAGTACAAGTATTAATCATACTTAACAAAATACTGTCACATGAGCTTTTCACGTAATGTGGGAATATGGTTGATCAAGCCTTGACTATAATGATGAAAATTAACATCCGTAAATGTTCCGAATATATAGGGGAAATTTTGACAAACGAACGAAAACTCCCTATCCTACATTAAGTACATGCAGGCAGACTTACCCTATATCATATATAATGCAGCCAACACTAAGTACTTGCAGACTGACATATACATGTTATCATGTCAGCATGGCTACTTTCAAGCATGGATGGAAGAAGGATCAAAACCTGGAAGACAAATTTTAAAGAGGGATAAAAGGTAAACCGAGGTGTGAACTGAAAACGATCACTGAAACCCTCTTTCTAAACAGAATCATAGATATACAAACCCACAGATATTGCATGTTATTACTTATTAGTGCATGCATCAAATGTTTCCATCAATCATAAAACTGAGGTTGGATGAACTAAAAATCCTTAACTATTTAGCCACATCACTCGGAGCAAGGAAAAGTCTCTAGAACTGTAACACCATAGATTCAGCTCTAGCAGGATTGGCATCATATGACAAAAAAGCAGTTCAGCAGAAAAATTTACACAGATCTACTGTAGAAGAGAACTTTGATATGGAAATGGATGTGCATGTTATATTAGTGTCATGACTATCAATGATAACCCAAAATAGAGCACTGAAAAAAGATAAAAACATAATGTTGCTTTCTTAAGCAGAGACTCTGCACATTCCATGCAGGTATTGAAACCTTATTTTCTATACACATCTAGACACCCATAGACATTGCATGCTATATATACACATCTAGACACCCATAGACATTGCATGCTATCTATACACATCTAGACACCCATATGGCATAGACATTGTATGCTATCCAACGACTATAAATAGGGCAGCTCGACCTCATTTCAGAGACAGATTTTCAGTCAAGGTTTGATGCTAGAAAGTGGTGTGAAATTCATCAAGAAGAAGCCTTATAACCAGCGAGGAGAAGAGAAGGAAGAGCCAAGTCTTTGGCATAGTTTTGGGACTGTTTTGGGTCCAAGTAAACTCCACACATGCAAGATTGCAGACCTCCCTATGGCAGGAAGAAGGCTGAAATATTGCAGTCACCGTAAGAGAGTACTTAGGGTGAAGAACAAGGAAGATATCAATCCGAGTGCTCAAGTAAGCAGTCTCAACCTAAATCGAAGGGAATCAAGGTTCCAAAGTTGATTATTCACACGTGCTAGGGTTTTTGAAGGAAGTTGAGAAGTTGCAGGTCTGAATCAGAGAAAAAGGAAGTTGAAATCTGAAGTATAGCCAAGGTACCAAGGTACAAAGGAAGGCAAGCAAGCAGTTGGACCAAGTGTTGACTTGGGCACGAAAGAGAAGTAGTGAAAGTGTACTTGTGTCTTGGTCTTGGAGAGTCAAATAGGTCAAGGGTCTTGGTCTTGGTATTCGTCAATTGAAGTCTCTATAAGAAGAATAATTCGTTTGGGTTTTCCTCTCATGTGGGAGAGGTTTTAGCCCTGGTTGATCGCCTATATTATGTGTCTTTTGTCTCTTTATGGTTTATGCATTGGTAGCTGTTTAATGAGGAACACTTGAATAACCTAAGTAAAAGAAGATCCTAACCTAAAAAGTAAAAAGGAATTCACAAGAAGGTATCTAACCAAGAGAAATTACCTAATCTTGATGCCCTAGATTTCTCAACACACCTAAGGATAATCCCCCTCACCAACGTCAATGCACTGACATTTCTCACCCCTAAATTTTGGGCTGTTAATGCATTTATCTTTTGTGCACCAACTTGACACTTCATGGTCTAGGCATGATCTAAGGCAGTTTTGATAATTTAAATGGCTTGTAATGTCCATTGCTTGTATTCGTGGTGGCTAGTAGCTACACTTGTAGTGCATTTTCTTTATTCTTTAAATGACATGACATATTGCTAAATTTTTAATAGTTAAAAAGAAGAATTTGAATATATATATATATATATATATAGTTTGGTAAAACTACCTGTCCCACCAGCTACATCAAGATGCTGCATTCCTACAAATGGACTCAATTTTGAGACAGGTCTGCAAAAGCCAGATCACACAAGAAGAAATAATTTTTTTCATGCATCCAAAGACAAACTGAGCAGAGATTTGAGGAATTGAAATTCAATGGTTTTAATTATAACAAATAAATATGAACCTTTCCTTCCAAAGCCGGTGAAGACCAACACTCATTATGTCATTGATGATGTCATATTTTGAGGCAACACTACTGAAAACATCACCAACCATTCTTCTTTTCTCCGCTTCAGGCACATATTTAAAGCCTGCACATAGAAGCATGAAAAATGCTTCAGCACAATGTAACTTTATAGTTTCCATACACAAGAACTACAACAAAAGAATAATGAGCACATTACATGGAATTTCACAACAAAAAAATAGATTAGCTGTGCCAATGACATCTAGGCATGAAATATATAGTATTGTCGGTAACTGTATCTGACTCCTCTGTGATTAAAATCACGACAATTGCTATTTAGTGACATCTAGATGAACATTGCTTCCAAATTCCAAGCAATGACACACCTGTTCCATCTAACTGCACCAAGAGCTGCATTCCACAGCCCAAGTGTTTATATGTTTGTGACAGTTGGGGTGACATGTTTCTTTTATATGATAATTCTTCTAAAGTATATGTCTAGGCTAAGATGGTTGATCTTACACTCATGAAATTGTTAATAAGTAACACAAGCCCATCATAACTGATAATTGGTTATGCCATAGGTATAAAAAAAATGAGGTGTCAATATCAATTCCATGTGTCAATCTCCATGCTGAGGTGTGAAAACA
The DNA here is from genome assembly GCA_034641835.2 of Pinus albicaulis. Classification (NCBI taxonomy): domain Eukaryota; kingdom Viridiplantae; phylum Streptophyta; class Pinopsida; order Pinales; family Pinaceae; genus Pinus; species Pinus albicaulis. The sequence continues at coordinate 136,306,724 of CM076575.1, forward strand.
ATCAGAATGGCACATCAAGGTTTTTGAAGACTCCTGGAAAATCACAAATCCAGGGTCTTTAGAAAACACAGATGTTGGAACCCTTAACTCTAAACTTAATAATTTTTACTAAAACAAAAAATACTGAGACCACAATGAAACCTTGGTTGATAAGTGCAGAAAAACAATAAAACTGAACAATAACAAGATTAAAAATAGATCAGTCAGAAACAGTGACAAATTGAATCAATTTAAATCCTGAAAAAACTCAGTACTAGAACAATGAAAAAACATAAAAAATCAAAGTGGCAACAAGAACAATAAATGAGAAGGATATTTCATCTAAATACTTCAAAAGTGGAATGGTTGTTTTGAAATGATAGAATTTAGCCATCTTCCCCCAGCTCTTATTTTTCATTCTATGTTATTGTTTTGAAGACGGGCTAGATCAATTTCCTCAAGAGATGCATCAAGCACTCCCTTCTTTGGTGTACCTCGTAAATACTATGTTACCGTGAGTCCCAATTTTTGTGATAACATTAATAGATTCCAATTTCAATCTTGAATTTTCTTCATATTTTCAGATTAAAAGAATTTTGAATGGTAAAATGTATTTCATTTGTTTATTGTTCTATTTATTCTTTTTGTATTCCAACAGCGTATATTTTTTACTGGTGTGTACATGCATGCAAAATAGAACTGAACACCTTGAGGCACAGATGAAAGAAAATTATAATTTGTATTTCAAATTTAGCTGAAGAAAAGGACATACCTGAACATTGCTTTCTTCCATGAGAATCTCCTTGGCCTTTTCACACAATCCTCTGACCTGCAGCCATGAGAAAAACATTCTTAAAAATATATATATTTTCTTCAATACAGAATTTAATCCATTATCACAACCTACTATATATCATATTTATGATTTTTGCACCTAAGCCCAAACAATCTCAATGGTATGTTTTACTACAGAATAGAGGATTTATACCCAGACGTCTACACAGACAACTGAATTGTTTCATAACACTGTAAAATAATATCTCGGCAATTTATTATCTGAGCATATCAATGATCTCATGGATTAATCATTAATTCATAGAATTCAATCTCACGAGAGGCTCTGACAAATGTTTCAAAAAGGATATATTGTTGGATATAAAAGTTCTATGAGGCATGTATTTATATGCATGTATTTCATTGCTTGCATTTTGAAGCACATATTGAAAATGAAAATAGAACATAATGTTTTAAAATTCACCCCAGTTTTTGTAATTTGGATTTTATGATAGCAAACAGATATTCAAGATTTTCAGGGCTTTTTTTCCAGTTGAATTTAGTTATATCAATTTTTTTTATCTATGTTACATTGTTTTGTTGTTTATATTATTTAAGATTTTCTAGTTTTTTCCACTTGAATTTGATTATATCATTTTTTAACCATGTAAATGAGTTTTAATAAGTTCTGCAACTCACAATTATGTTTTAATCACAATTATGTTTTAATCAGTAAAGCCACCATTTTCTTTAATTCATTCACGATTTCTTTTAGGATATCAAAAGGGCTCCTTCAGGTCACTCTATGAGCTCTAGCGGAGGGGCATGAGGGGTTGAGATTAAAGATCAGTATGTACTTGCTCCATGTCTACGATCAACAGTTCAAGACATACTAAATGATAATGTGCAATGCCACTGGGAAAACTGGGTTTCAATAAAGTTCCATTCCATTTCCAACCTAAACAGGTTCACCTAATAATTATGTTCACAACGGGAGTTCATTAGGTCACAACCAAGAAAGATGAATTCGAAACTGTGAGTACCCTCTGTTTAAGGCGGCAGAACTCATCAAAAGCTAACTCTGAGACTTGAGACCATATGCCTGGGGAGGGAGAACCCATCAAACCTATGATATGTATTACTTTTGATCATCTATGATTTCTACATACTATGTAGACATCCTAAACCCCATAAATAATTTACAACTTTAACTTTCTCAAAATCACAAAACACCCCCTTTCCTCTTACCACTTCTTTCCTATTGATATGAAGTTCAATGTTATACAAAATCTATAAATGATTAAAGCTTAAAATATCTTTCCTCAAAGGTAAAGGTGCATATCAGAAATCAAACCGAACTTATGTATATTAAACACGATATATTAAGGAGTGTTTAATGGGATTTTTTTCAAAAGATCCAATTAATTTTTATTTTGATTTTGGTTTGGTCAAGTTGAGATTTAGATGCAGCTTAAGCACCTACAATTTTAACTAACCATGGGTTGAGAAGTCTACATCAATCACCAATGGAACTGTTTAGAAATAATTTACTAAAATGGATTAGCAAAAGCTCCAATGGGGTTTAAAATAATCAAAGATTGATTTAACAAAATTCTGTGATCTTATTTTCTCGTTCTTGGTTTAATTGAAACCAATTCTTGTATTAGTTAGAAATTTCCCCTTTTTTAATCTAAGTGTCCTATGCATAGAACTGGTAGACTGAGTAGTAAAGTCTAATTGAGTTTTCAAACAAATAATTTATGGCCATAGAAAAGAGGATTTCACATGCGTACTTGGATCTGTGGAAGTAAGAGTTCCAGTCTGCGCAAAATCACAATTCCAACTGTTCCAACCCGCAGTCTGATAGTATGCGTTCATGGCATAAGTAGCATGGCCTGCCACTGTATTTGGTGAATAGCAAGGACCTCCTTGTTGAATAGGCCTACATTCAATTCCCTGTCAATAAACATAGTTCAAATTTGGCTCCAAAGTTTGCTCATCGGCGCCAGGCTTGGCAGTGCAGAATTGAAGAATTGCAGGATCTGCTCCATATAGTTTCAACTTTGAAATACTTGTACTCTGAACTATCTTTGCTACTGCAAATGGTGGACGAAGATTGTTTCTAGTTTGTCCATAGTCAATGCCTAGGGCTGGTAAACACTGAGCCAAACTCCTGCCTCTGCTTCCACTTTCTGCAACAATTACTGTTTGCAAACACAAAATGAAGTGAAAACAGAGATCCAAATAACAAAACCATATAAATATCGACAATTAAATCACATAGGAAGTGGATTTTGGGTATCATCCTCATAACTATGAAACTGCCAATAATGAAATTCATATCAATAGCGTAACCAGAGCAAGAAATCCCAAACATATACAATCGTCCTGACAACAAATATTGAAAATCCTGTCAACAACACAATGGTATGAATACCTACTCGTACAATTTCAGAAACCCACATCAGACCCAATTTTTCACATCTGGTCAGAAAGAGAATCATGTGAATACCAGCATTAATAATTACATGAATACCTATCTCAAACATATCATTAACCAGTAACCAATATTGAAAATCCTGTCTACAACAGAACAGTAGGAATACCTATTCATACAATTTCACAAAGCCACATCAGTCCCAGTGTTGCAAATCTTGTCAACAGCAGAACAATGTAAATACCAACATTCATAATAACATTCTTCTTACAAGAAACTCCCTTAATCACCTCACCGTTAAAGAGGATCATGGCAGTTTAATACTAATTATGGAAATGCCAGCTTAGAACACATAAGATTATAGAAGACTTAAACGCAAGCAAATTAAGGTGAAAATTATGTTAGTAGCTGTTCCAAACAATACAAAATAATAGACTATAAGTCTACCTTTCATAAGGGCAACCACATGCAATGCACTTGACCTTGACATACCCCCCAGGATCCATCCCTCCTCCCTTGCTAGTATCTAGCTTGACGAGACTCACTGCTTGCCATGACAATGAAGTGACTATTTCCAGCGAGATGTCCCTGTGATTCTCTTCACCTATAGGAACATCTTCTCCCTTAAGAAGTTGTGCCACAAGAGCCCTAAAATGCCCATATACTATGGAGCTCATAGCCTTTCTATACTCCTCACTCGATCTCTCTTTACTCTTGTAGTCACTGTCACTAAAGCTGCCAGCAGAACGGAGCAAACCCCAACCACCATCATCATCATCATCTTCGTCATCAAACACACCAGACTCCTATTCATCTTGTTCATCTTCTGGCTCAGGAGGAATCCAAATATCAACAATTTTCTCTTTGTCCACCAGCTGCTCTAAATCTGGACCTGGTGTCTCAAACATAGATGCTTCATCATTGCACTCACCAGCATTGTCTGTTCCCTCTGATTCTTCTCCAAACCTTTCTGGCACCCTTGGGTGTTGACTTTCTTCCTGGTTACTAGTTTGTGAAGGGAGATTCATTGCCTCAACATGCTCATCATAGTTTCTGGTTTTACTACTCAGCCCTGTTTCTAGGATCCCTCGGTGCATGGAATTTTCGGAGCTATAACCTGCAGGATGAATCCCATTGAAATTGTATCTAGGATCATGAACTAAGTTAAAGTTACCTTCAAAGTATTCTTCTGTTTGTCTAGAAATCTGCCACCCAAGATCTTCAGGAATCTTACCATACTCATCATCCTCATCATCACTCCTACAAAAGACGGATGTCATAAATGCATCAAGGGAGTATCCAAACACTTTTTGGCAATCATCATTCAAAAAATTATGTCTGCCATCGATTTCTGCAATAATCAAGCTTCCAGACATTTGCTTTTTTAATAATTTCCACAGCACTTAACAATCAATGGATTGCCACAGATATCGTCACTTGAAGACTACATGCAGTTGACATACGTTACCAGATTGGAAACAGGATATGAGACAGGAAACCAGCAGAATAAGAAACAGGGCTAGACGGTCTCAAGGGATATGAATCATGAACCAAGAATATAAATTGATTAATAATGCAGTAGTGGTAGTCATATTAACAAGGGCTACCCCACTGCAATCTACTGATATTTCTTTCAAAGAAAACAACCACAGGAAGTAGGAACCAACAAAACCATGCCTCCGATTGAAGATCGTAAACTGCGACTCACAATCATAACAAACCGTGCAGCTCTGATCCGGCATCCAATAGTCCCTCGAAACGGTAGATGCTTCAGCCATCTGGGGCAGCCATGACCTCGCCCTTGTTAAATATACATACAGAGCGGATTCTGTCTTTTTCATCTACCATGAAAGCTCTGCTGACATGATGAACCCAACCACATGTTTTCTTCCGCTAAAACCTTGGTATCGAGTCCCTATCACATAAAAACCCAGATTCTCCCCCCAATTTTGCACAAACCCTAGAAACCCTATCTAATCAATTTCTTGGTATCTGGAAACCCACTCAAAGATGACCAATTTCTCCAAATTCTCCTGGAACTCTGTTTTCTCGCAGACACAGAGAAAAAGGAGCCTTGCGATGTGCGATGTGAAAGACTGCAAGAGCGGACGAACGGGAAATATTCAGGTAATGCGTATGCAAGCTATAAGCTTGCGGGTGATCAGGAGGTGGTTAGTTACCCCAGTGTCATTTTTTAAAACTTCTTTCATAAGAGAAGGCCTATCGGCCTAAATATTTGTGTGTGCGATATATGCAGCCTTTAATGAATGCCTCCCTTTCTTGCTTTGGCCCGGTCAGTTTTGGCAGAGCGGAGTGCTTTATTGTTGTTATAACTGTTATTATTTTAGTTTAAGCTTTTAATTTTATTTTAAGATTTAACTCTCATATTAACTTTCATATTTTTTAAATTGTTTTAATTTTAAACACATTGTTGTTTTTAATTCTTATGTTTTTTTTATTATTGTTGTAATTTGAATTTTTTTATTAATTTTAATTTCTATATTATTTTTAGATTATGTTAATTTTAATTTAAGTTTTCACAATAATTTAAATTCATTTCTAATTTTCTTGTTTTGATGTTATTTTAATATTAATTTAAGTTTCACATCATTTTCCATAATATCTTAATTTTAATATGAGTTTCCGTGTATGTCTAATTTTTTTTAATGTTATTTTAATTTTAATATGAGTTTCTGTGTATCTCTAATTTCTTTATTTTCTATGTTGTACTCGACCTAATGATGTCGCAAGGGAGAAAACGACAAACAGGCCGCTCGAATGTGCACATGGCACCCGGGCCGTCACAACTTAGCGAAACTGATACGGGCACCCTCGAACAAAATAGCCTAACTTGAACGCGTCCGGTCAGGCGACTTCACACGGCACGACACGGCGCGCCCAAAGAACGATGTGATGCCGGGGCTACCTCACATAGCCCCACATTTTCCTCTTTCCCGTGCATATAAATGCATCTCAAAATTGTCACCGCCAATAAATCTCAACAATCTGGGCAACCTCACAATGTTCTATCTTTTGAACTGGAAATTTGAATAACATAGGTGCGGAAGCTCTTTACCCTTAGTATATGGTTATGAAACCATACCCTCTACTGTGCAACAAAATATACGCACCTGCTTAATCCTCTTATCTGGAAATTTAGAGTATTACTGTGTGGAAGCTTCTTTTAAAAGGTTATAAAGCCCTAATTGTATACTATGTGCAATTGTATAAAAACCCATATTACACAGAGGTCCAACAATCAAATCAGAGGGCGGGAGATATCTAATCAAGCCTATGGTTTAGACCATATAATAGGGATTCTCGGTCCCACCACCTAATACTCCATTAACACAGCTCCGACGTCGATTTAAAACAAAACCTGACAAACAATGGGGTCCCGCAATACAATTTAACTTACCTCCCCATCTAACAGCCAGAGGCTTATCGCATTTTACCTTGCCAAATCAACGATCATCGCGCGACCAACTTGTGCGATTTTTAACGCCCCTCTTCGCTCGTTAATATCTGTGAAACTTCATAATGCGACCACTGTCGATCCTTGTTGCTGCCCAATCGGACGAGTATCACACTTTCTTTTGAACGAGCTTTAACCCTCCAAAAAAGTGAAAAATGGGTTGTTTTGCAATACAGCCTTATGCCGCGTGTTGAGCATAGAAACGTATCACATTTTTATTTCAAAAACCGAATACCACTTTTAAACTTTGCGAATATCGCCATGTTAGTTCCAAAAACTGTTGTCTCTGTTTACGCTCTTGGTTCCGCTTCCTTCTCCGTCATGGTTCCATCCACCTCTTAACTACGATTTCATTCGATTCGGGGTCCTTGCAAGTTAAACCACTCCATCTCATAGTGTTAAGGTTTCATTATAAAACCTCGCCATCGCTTCCAATATCATGAACAGAGGTTAACATCCCTCCTGATTCACCTCGGTGCTTCCAACGCAAACCACAATGTCGGTATAATTGACGTCGACTCTTCCACCCATTCAGGGCCTTATCTCCGAACTCTATCATAGAGTTCTCCCTTTACACAATAGATATCCTCTATCTATTAGGAATTTAACCACACAGGGTCAAATTCACAAGACTCAACCACAGTTTGCCAGTTATCCATCAAAGGCGTGCAGAAACGCCATTACCCCCAGATATCAGAGTTCCATTCACACAGTTAACTACAGAGGTCCAAAACATTCTCACGCAAACCATATATATATCAAATCCTCAACACAGGAATTTAACCATTCATGAATTAATCAATGCACATATAAGACTAAACAGGTTCCTTCATATAAATGAAATTACTTACAATCTTCTAGTCCTCGGCCAGATCTTCTAATTTAATGGCCTTCTATTCTCCTACTCAGCCTCTTCGGCTCTCTAACTCTATGCAGGTCTACGTAGGTCTATGCCACAGAGGCTTATTTATACAAATTAACAATAATCATTTCATCTTCCCTTAACGCTCAACAAAACTCTGAAATTCCTATGGTTCTAAATTTAGCCTAATACCGAGATAAACTGAAACTGACTATCTCTTCATATGCCCACTAATAATTCAAAGGCAGTTACAATTCTCCGCATTTAACTAAAATAAATAAAAACCCACTAAATTCACTACATAAAATCTAACTCTTTTGAAAACTAGAAACCCCTGAGTCTAACAAAAGTTCATGGAAATTTTTTTAGCGTAATGCCTTTGCATCACGATGCCACAAGGGAGAAAACAGCAAATGGGCCACCCGAACGTTGTGCACAAGGCACTCGGGCGGTCACAACTTAGAAAAATTGATACGAGCACCCTCGAACAAAACGACCCGACCTAAACGAGCCTAGTCGGGCGACCTCACATGCCGCAACACACCGCGCCCAACCAAACGATGCCATAAGGGAGAAAACGGAAAACAGGCCGCCCGAACGTGCGCAAGGCACCCGGGCGGTCACAACTTAGAAAAATTGATACAGGCAGCCTCGAAACGAAACAACTCTACCCGTACGTGCTCGGTCGGGAGACCTCACACGGCGCAACCCAACGCGCCCAAGCGAACGATGCCACAAGGGATCAAACATAAAATGGGCCACCCAAACGTGCATAAGGCACCCGAGTGGTCACAACTTAGCAAAACTGATACGGGCGCCCTCGAACGAAACGGCCCGACCCAGAATGCACCCGGTCGAGCAACCTCACATGGCGTGACACGACGCGCCCAAACAAATGATGCCACAAGGGATCAAATGGAAAACGGACCACTCGAACGTGCACAAGGCACCCGAGCGGTCACAACTTAGCAAAACTGATACAGGCGCCCTCGAACGAAACGGCCCGACCTGAACGCACCTGGTTGGGCGACCTCACACAACGCGACACAGCGTGCCCAACGAATGATGCCACAAGGGAGAAAATGGAAAATATGCCACTCAAACGTGCAAAATGCACCCGAGCGGTCACAACTTAGCAAAATTGATATGGGCGCCCTCGAACAAAATGACCCGACCTGAACATGCCTGGTCGGGTGACCTCATACGGCGCGACACGACACGCTCGACCGAATGATGCCACAAGGGAGAAAACAGCAAACGGGCCACTCGAACGTGCACAAGGCATCCAGATGTTCACAACTTAGAAAAACTGATACGGGCGCCCTCGAACGAAATGGCCCGACCTAAACGCGCAAGGTCAGGCGACCTCACATGGCGCAACATGATGTGCCCAACCGAACGATGCCATAAGGGAGCAAACGGCAAACAGACTGCCCGAATGTGCACAAGGCACTTGGGCGGTCACAACTTAGAAAAACTTATACGGCGCCCTCGAATGAAACGACCCAAACCAAATTCGCCTAGTAGGGCGACCTCACACGGCGTGACATGACATGGCCAAATGAACGATGCCACAAGGGATCAAACGGAAAACGGGCCACCTGAACGTGCACAAGGCACCTGGGTGGTCACAACTTAGGAAAACTGATACGGGCACCCTCGAACGAAATGGCCCAACCTGAATGCACCCGGTCAGGCGACCTCACACGACGCGACATGATGTGCCCAAACGAACGATGCCACAATGGATCAAACGAGAAACGGGCCACCCGAACGTTCACAAGGCACCCTGGCGGTCACAACTTAGCAAAACTGATATGGGCACCCTCAATGCATATGCATAATCATCGATGGCAACGATCTGTCGTCGGAACCAGGAGAAGAATGTGGTAGAAAATACAACTGTCAACTACCCTGCATGTCGACCCATAAGTTCCACCCATCTCTGCATCTGAGGCTATCTAAGTCTAGCGATATCCAACGTCACATGCTGTGGCTGCATCAATGGAATCCGTTCCAAAGCAAAAGATATGAGGATCGAACCATAACTGAAATTATTTTTCCTTCCTCCTTTTGCTTTATTCATTTGTTCCTTTAACTGAGAAAGAATAGCTTCAGACTAGTTGAAGACTGTTGGCTCGAGACACTAGTGCATACTACATATAAGATCTGTTAGCCACATGTAGTGTCACTATGCCAGCAAGTTTTGCGATTGTGAACAAGATGGTTCTCAAAGGCAAATATCTCACTGTATGGATGTTAATCTTCCCATCTTTGCTCTGTTCTGCCCCTGCATAACAATACTACAAAATATAATCTCTCATCGTCTCTCCTCCAATGGTAGACCCTAAAAGAGAAATGGGCAAACCCCTCCTCAAAAAACTTGTGAGAAAGTACACGTCCTCAATAGTGATAGGAACCACTTGGTTCTTAATGTGAAATGCCTCTATTGTCGGATCCAATGCACGAACCAAGAACTCAAGAAGCTCAATCTGTTGCCTCATTCCGGATAACTTGAAGTACTTTAAAATTCCACAATCCCTCAGGGCTCTTACAGTACCCGGGTCATTTAGGGTAATCATGTCTTGTTCTTCATGTTCTCTTTCTCACCATGTAATCGTCATTGTTATCTGATGGAAACCTGAAACATAAGTAAGAGATCCATTAGAAACCATCCATTGCAAAAAACTAGGTCAATTTTGAGCTAAACATCAAAACAAAAAATTTGAAATGCGACCAACGCAGGCTTAGGCTTGAGACAGTGCATTGCACATGCAGGTACCTTTCACCGTACTTGCTATGCAATGCAGGTTTCGATGCTTAAGGGTGCGTTTCCCTCTTTTTGGGGAAAATTCAACCTAGGGGGTATTAAAACCCTGAAAAATTACAAGAAATGGAAATGAAATGATTACCAATATAAAGAGAAGGTTCATGGCACTAACCTGGAAGAAACGGCGACGAAATCCGTCCACAGAAACGACCGCAATCAACGACTGAAGTTCAGGGGAAAAATCAGGTTCAGAGCTCCAAAATGCAAATGGTAACTACGTAAAGGTAAAAATGAATAGTAAAACTACATGTCTTCACGAAAGTAAGTTGTATGGTCACAGAATAAGATCACTACATGTAGGTGATGGTTCTGTAGTAAGTTCTCAGCCTTATCTTCAGAATGGCTAACAGAGAGGATCAGGTTTAAATACAGGATATAATTTGATGAATTTGGAGATTTAGAGTTGAAGGAAAAATTGTGGTGATGTTTGGATGGGTGTTAATTTGTAGGGTTTTCCATTTTTATAATTTTATTTGTTGTGCTTTCTACCATGCTACCTAGTTGCTTTCCTGTTTCCCTAGCATTTTAACTTTTTCGATGTCTATCTCTCTATTGTTTCTTGCCCCATTTGAAATGTCATCCTTATTTGGTAGGTGTTTTCTTCAATATAGTGTGAATATTTTTCGATCACACAACTTCTGTGGGGTTTGTCTATGCAAATAGCTTGTAAGGCCCGTTCATCAGGGTATTTGATGAACTGAAATGATTATCGATGATCACCAACTAATGGTACCTGCAGATATTTACTCTAACAATTCTACAATTTTCCTGTGCCAACAATTATACAACATTTTAACCTCATGAATTAGTCTCCTCTCTTCTCTTAGTTGATTCTATAAGCACTTATTGTTGTTGTGAAAGCTTTTACTTTCTAGTCCCATTGAGCTATTTTAGTTAATTGCGGACATTGATCTATTTTCATTTCATTTCTTCAATTTTTCTGACTGTTATGCATTGCCTTTGGCCAGTGCCTTCTTTCTTACCTATGATTTTTCTGCTTAAGCATTCTAGCCAGCTAGAGCAACATCGGTAGCAGGAGCCACACAGTCTAGCCAGAGCCCAGCAGGGGCAGCGCAGAGGTAGCAGGAGCCATGCAGGGCTGACACAGGCCCAGTCAAAGTAGCGCAAGGGTAGTGTAAGCCCTTTAGGTGTGATGTAGGCCCTTACTGAGTAGCGCATAGGCCGACGCAGGCCAGTTAGGCTGACATAGAGGGATTCGGAGTAGCGTATTACTGCAGTTTTTATTTCTCTGTTGGGTGAACCAGTTTTAATGCCCACGATTGTTGTACTTAGATTCTGCATAATAATGAAAACCCTCCAGAGCTAGCTGCACCGGTTTTCCCACATTGGGGTTTTTCCGGGGATAGTTGTCCAGAAAATCCGTGTGTCAGTTTGTCTATGAGCATGTTATTCAGTATTTGATCTATATGTGTAGGTTGCTAGCTGTATTTACTATTTACTTTGCTAATTTATTGAATATTTCAGAAATTAACTTGTAACTTAATTCAAGTAGGAGAAGTAAATCAAGATATTGCAATAGGGTTTCTTAGATTAAGAAATTTTCACATTTCCTAGGTCTAGCCCCATTAGGTCACCTAGGGCAACAATTTCCCAGGAATCTAGCTAGAGGAAAACTTCTATCTCCTAGAGGCAGCTACATTGTTTTGTGCCCTCACTCTCCTTAGATCTTGGGCCAATTCCGATGGTGGAATCTCCGGATACCTCAAGCCCTAGCTCTAGGATCAAGTTTTTCCTAGGTGTTCCCAAGGATATAACCTAGTAGGATTAATTTGACCTATCGAAGTAAAAACACTTGTCTAATCCTTCCCATCACCTTGTCCAAGATAGGAACATCACTCGTTCCTAAATTCCATCCCCAAACCTGGGCTGGGTCCACTTGGCCCCATGTGGTCCCATTTGGTGTCAAAGGCCTTTCATGAAGGACCATTTGGGAATCCAAGTTCCCAAAGGATTTTAGGGATTGGTAACTTCCTTCATAAGTCTTATTCTTCTCCCTCAGCCCTTCAATCCCCCTCCTCTCTCCCTAGAAGATAATTCCCTTGCTTAAAAGGAAAGCAAGTCCCACTCTTTATTTTATCTTAGGGAAAGGGTTTTGAGGGTCACTTCCCACCTATTCATTGACCTATACTCTACAAGTGACTTCCTAAACTACTGGGACTCCACCCATCAGTGAAATTTCGTGAATATAAAGGAGCCTTAGTTGTGGTGACAATGGGATAAGCTTCCATCGTTTCCATTGTCCTAGCAGTTGCCCTCTTAGGAACCCCTCTTAGATCCACTACTAGTTTGAGTGGTAACAAGTTGTTCACAATTCCATTTGTGAACAACTCTTTGGTATGCCCACTTTTTCCATACTACAGCTCCAAGATGAGAATTCTAGGGCTATGGAGGTTGCCCTTCTTCTCACTGAATCAATTCTCTATAATATAGTGAACTAGGGCTAGTTGGTTGGCCCACTTGAATGTTACTTTAGTCCTTCAAAGTCTGCACATCCTTAGGCCCTATACACCTTCCCTTCTACCAATTTTTTTGTCCTTCACCAAAGCAAGAGTCAGGGTTCTTCTTTGACAGTAACCTAACAACCCTAGAATTTTACTTGGCCTACCATCAATCTACCCAACCACAGTCAATTATTTTTACTGATCTAGAGCCCACAATATTGTCTTCATCTAGGGCTCTTCAAATCTTCCACCTAACAATGGTTTGAGTCCTCTCAAGATCATTTTTCTTGTGTATCGACAATTTGATCTTTGTTGTCCAATCTATGAACAAATATGAACTACTCCTCTTATCATACTTCTAACAATCTGTAGATGACTAAACTAGGGTCACAAATCAGCCACTAACAGTCCATTTACTAATTGTTTATAGGCTTCTTCAAATATTTGTCTAAAACTCTATGGAAAGTCCACCAAAATCAACTCCTCTGAATGTCAATCCATTCTTCATATGGCACATTTCTTCTGCATGCTCAATCTTCTGCTCAAGTTCCACCCTCCTTTGGATCTGCTATCTCCACACATACTGAATCTGCAAACCATCTTCTAGATCTGCGGTCTTTATTGCAGAAATAAACCTCGCTCTAAGGGTCACAACCCATCTTCTTCTACGCAAATTTGTCACAGTCTTAAGGTCATACCTTATGAATTAAACATGCTAGAAAACTGTCCTAACTAGGGAATTATACTTATGTACTTCTAATTGTTGTAGAACAAACCCTATCCACACATAGAAAAAACACGACTCTTGCCTCCACAAGAGACTCAACCTAGCTCATATGGATCCATATATTTTGGGCATTTATTTGACTGAATCTTGACATGAACTTTATATCTCAATGTCAACCCTCAAACTAGGGTTAACTTGGTCAATATTATGCCTGCGTCGACTTCTGTTATGGCTCTAAATTACAGTGCAAGCCCTCCTCCATTTATGTTGGTCTTTATCACAGACCTTGCGATCTACTAACCATCACAAGGAAATTAGATGGTATCAACCCTATCTTCTATTTCATGTAGAAAATATAACCAACGGGATTCAATCTGTTCTTGTAATCATGTACTAAAACAAGATACCGAATCCTTCCTACAATTTGTGGAAACAAAACACAATCGCACAATCACATATAAGTAAGAGAAACAAGTTATCAATCGCACAACACAAGATGTATCTAGGGAAGTAACTACTCAAAACCCTCTATCTCTATTTTGTATTAAGTCAACGAATCATGAAACAACACAATGCTTAATCTCTCTTGAGATTCTCCAGCACTCTGCCAATTGTCTCCTGCTGATCTAGGAAAAATCAATCTAGTACTTAGCCAATTCTTAGCCTTCCTTCAGCCTGCCTTGCACATGCAATTCCTATGGAATTATCTCCATATTAATTAGGAAAATCAACCTTCCTTGATTGCGCAATCCATCATGGCATCCCAATGACTTTATTATTGCACATGGGAAATTTTCTATCAATACAACTGATAGTTATGTTCCTCTGAACTGTGTTACAATAAGAATCAAGGGTCTTTTTATTATTTAAAATAAGATAAAACCCTAAACAACCAAAACCCTATCCTGAGGAGATGTAACACCAAGAGTTTATGGGCCCCATTGGGGTTAGTTGGGCAGCCAACTTCCCAGGGTCATAACTTGGTCATATGATCTTCGTTTAACGCACATGATACCTCGTTAGAAAGATCTCTCTGAGGAATACAAACACTTATGCAATTTATATGAAATTTCCAAACCTTTAATGCCAAACAAACATCATTTGGGGCCTCAAAACGGCTTCAAAAGTTCAGGACCCAAAAAACTGACAAAAATAGTAAATTGTGCTATAATTAAGGAAACTAAAAAATTGAAAGAGACAATGGCAAGGGCCCAAGTGGAATAGGCGGGTGGCCACCAATATCCACCTCGATCACCTTAAATCGAATTTCTTGAGCTAACTCAATCATCATGACTTAGTTAATTGACACAAGTTGTTATGAGATGAAATTACAATTTATTGTCCAATTTATTTAAGGGAAAAATAAATTAGACGCCTCACATTCCTCACTCCTGGTACATCAAAATTCCTCACCAGTGTGGGTGCATTTTTTTTTCCCTTTCTAGTCACCAATTTCACTATTTATTGTTGCAAATTTCAACACTCCCTCTCAACAAGAAAGGAATTCATTCTATCCCCATCTGGTACCTTTGGAATGTTCTGCATGCTACACTTCTCTAGTGTTGTTTGCACCTGCAAATCTTGAAACTGAATAGCCTCTGAACATATGAATCAGTATAATGCATCTTTCATCAAAGTCTTCTGACTGCTGCTAGCTACTGCACCTATCTAGTACTGGATTCTCTACACTACTTCTGACATCTGCATATGTGCCCTTTGAACTATTGCTAACTCTATTTGTGCTCTAGTATTTGACATCTGTCACTATGATTTATGTCTTGCTGACATATGACTACATCAATCTAACTGATCCTTCCTACTACTGTTGTATTGTGGGCTCCTCATAGCCAGGTTCGATCCGTGAGACACGCCATCTCAATGTACCTTGCCCAAATTTCTTATCTTGGGATTATGTCTACACATAAACCCACCTTACACCTCGAGGTATGGCTGCTCCCTCTTCCCATCTAGCTTGAAATTTCCCCCTCATGGAGGTCTCTTCTTGAGTGGATGCTTCCACTCGATCTCCTCTCTGCTTCTCCAATTGTGGCAGCTACTCCACAGCCTTTTGAGACTGCTTCTCATGAGGATGCATGTTGAGAGGTAATTTATGGTCCCTCTAAACCACCAAGTCTCTAACTTCTGCCTTTCTCCTCAAAGCTTTGCATGCATCTGGTACCTCAAGTGCATATAGGTTCTTGACTCACGCACAGTGTAATTGTCCCGAAGTTACAAAAACTTTCTAAAAAAGAGTTGATTTTAAATCGATGATATCTCCCTCATCCGAGCTCCGATTTGACCCATTTTTTTTTTCCATTTGGGTAGATTTTCACAAGGAATCCAAATATTCTATTTGTTTTCAAACATTTTACACCCAAATATTCAAATATTATCTACAAAATCGCCACCCAAAAAATTCCTGCTCTAATACCATGTAGAAAATCTAACCAACGAGATTCAATCTGATCTTGTAATCTACTAAAACAAGATAATGAATCCTTCCTACAATTTACAGAAACAAAACATGATCGCACAATCATATATAAGTAAGAGAAATAAATTATCAATCACACAACAACATGATGTATTTGGGGAAAGCAACTAATCAAAACCCCTCTATCTCTATTGTATATTAATTCAAGGAATCATGAAACAATACAATGCTTAATCTCTCATGAGATTCTCCAACACTCTGTCAATTGTCTCCCGTTGATCTAGGAAAACTCGGTCTAGTATTTGGCCAATTCTCATCCTTACTTCAACCTGCCTTGCTCATGCAATTCCTAGGGAATTAACTCCTTATTAATTAGGAAAATCATTTTTCCTAGATTGTGCAATCTATCATGGCAACCCAATGACTTTATAATTGCACATGGGAAACTTTCTCTAAATAAAATTGATAGTTATGTTCCCTTTAACCTCTGTCTCAACTGGGTATTTCTCGAAACTGACATGCATGCAACTATTAATAGTGAATTATCAGTTATTTGATTGATCACTCATTGTGAATTAAATCTAATTTAATTCATTGGACCTCTCACTAGCTCATCACTCAGTTAGAACTAGTTAAACTGATTTTAACTCATTTAATTGAGTTAATTACACTTGCACCCCACTAATGCATCAACTTCAACTGGACCCCAAAAATATTAGAATCCCTCTAGATGCCTCATATTATACCCTCAACTCGAATTTATTGAGCTAACTCAGTCATCATCACTTAATTAACTAACACAAGTTGTTATGAGATGAAATTACAATTTATTGCCCAATTTATTTAAGGGAAAAATAAATTAGACGCCCCACATTCCTCACTTCTGGTGCATCAAAATTCTTCACTAGTGTGGGTGCATTTTTTTTATCCTTTTTGGTTTCCAATCTCACTATTTCTTGTTGAAAATTTCAACATTTCAGAATTTGATGTGGCCTTCACACAAAGACACCATTGAAATCACATGCCCAGGTTCTCATGAGAAACCTCTCTTAAGCTTGATCTTCCAGAAGAGAATCAACAATATGCCATCCTACTTCCTAGCGCAAACCAACCATTAAGGTATGCAACATTCTTCTGAACCCTCACATGATGATCTTGCTCTTGGAGGATGATCATGACCTCCCTTTAGCAACCCTTACTCGGCCCTCGTAATCGACTTACTTTAGAACTACATATCTCTTCACCCCTTTGATGTACCAGATAGTGGGAATACATGTTAAACATGCTAAAATGTTCCAAGTGATAAGGCACGCCAAGATGTACAAGGGTGTGTCAATGTGTGTCAGGGACTTTCAAGACAACAAAAGGGAAAAAAAAATTAAACTACAAGGAAATGAACACATAATAGGGTTAATAAATCATCAATTTACCTTTTCCAAGAGGGGCATGCTAGGCACACTAACACTAGGAGGCAATAGGTGCCAAGTGCAAAGTCTTAGTGCATTCTAAGTGCCAAGTATTCCTTTGTTGCTTCTCATCTACTTTCCAACAATTGATCATCACAAATAAATTTAATATTAAACCATGCTAAATCATACCAAGGCATCTCAACGTATTCCATACATGCTAAGACTTTCCAAGCGCCAACACGTGCCAAGTGCCAATATGTGTTAGGGACTAGTGTTATGCACGTTATGAAGTGGAAGGGAATGTTGAAGAGTGCTAAGGTGTGCTAGAGAGTGATAATGCATGTTGATGAGTGTTAAGGAGTACTAGGAAAAAACATTAAGGGAGCACTAGGTAAAAATTCATGGAAGTTAATGAATATGAGGAACATGTACTGCCAGAGACTAGTGTTAATGGTCAGTGTTAGTTGTCATGCCAAGGTGGGAGTGACAAGGTATGCTAAGCATTGGTAAGGCATGCTAGGGAATATCAAGGCATGTTAAGAATTCCCAAAGTGTGCTTGGGAGTTCTAGGGTGTGCTAATTATATCATGTGCCAATTAATAGTGCCAAGATATGCCAATACATGCTAGGTTCTAAGGATGTGGCACAGGGTGCTAGGGTATATCAATATGTGTCAAGGCAACAAAAGGAAGAACCAATAAGAGGGTTAATAAGTCAGGAATTTATCTTTTTGAAAAGGGGCATGCTAGGCACACTAATAATAGGTCCCAATAAATGCCAAGTGGCATTGTGTTCCAAGTGCTAATGTATGTCAATGCATTCAACCAAGGTGTTCCAGGGCATGCTAGGGACTATATGCAGCATGCCAACACATGCTAGGAGAGTTCCATGTTGTGCTAGCGCATGCCAGCATGTGCTTGGGCGTCAATGTCATCACAAGATGTTCTAGGTACAAAGATGTTCCAAGACATGTGGGGTGCTAAGAAATGTTAGCGTGTGCCAAAGCATTAATTTAAGGTGTGCCTAGATTGTTGACGATTGTTAGGTCTTTCTCATTAATAGAATTTTTAGAGCTCGATTATGTATTAAATAATATATTTCCTACACACAACAGTGGAACTTTATCTAAATGGAATTTTCTAGATAATAAACTTAATAGATATGAATCATGTGTTGACTCATAGGAAATCTCTATTTGACTAGTCATTACTTGAGGGAAATGATACACGCTTATTACTTCTTAAAAAATTGACTGACCCTAACCACTATGGCCTTGGAAATATTATAAAAAATGCTCCACAATAATGGTATTAAATCGTTATCTTTTGACAAAAAATATATTAACAGGAAAATAGCATCATCAAAAACTCACTGGAATTATAAATGATGACGGACATTTTTTGATCGTCACCAAAAGTAACAAAAAGAGCATTGGTGAGGGTCATTAAAATTTCATCACTAGAAGTGTCACCAAAGAGAGAATTAGTGATGGGCCTTTAACGACCCTCACCAAAAGTGAATTGTCTTTGGTGACGGACCATAAAGGACCATCACTATATACACTTCCAGTGACGCTTTTTAGTGATCAATGATGACGGACATTTTTTGACCGCCACCAAAAGTAACAAAAAGAGCATTGGTGAGGGTCATTAAAAGTTTGTCACTAGAAGTGTCACCAAAGAGAATTAGTGATGGGCCTTTAGCAACCCTCACCAAAAGTGAAATATCTTTGGTGACGGACCATAAAGTACCATCACTATATATACTTACAGTGATAGTTTTTAGTGATCAATCATGACGGACATTTTTTGACCGTCACCAAAAGTAACAAAAAGAGCATTGGTGAGGGTCATTAAAAGTTCGTCACTAGAAGTGTCACCAAAGAGAGAATTAGTGATGGGCCTTTAACGACCCTCACCAAAAGTGTCATTGAAAATGTCTTTGGTGACGTACCAGAAAGGACCATCACTATATACACTTACAGTGACGGTTTTTTAATGACTGTCACCATATGTGACATTGGTGACGGACCTTAAAGGTCCGTCACAAGCATGACCCTCACCAATGTGATTTTTTCTTGTAGTGAAAGCGGAAGATGTGATTTTATGTGACATCAGCTTTGTCGGTAAAAGTTTATGTAAGCCAACAAAATTTTATGGAGAATATTTCCCTTCATGGGACCTACCAGCCCGATCAACAATTTCAATTGATCTTTCTCTATTGTCCTTAAGGGAATGAGAATCCTTCCCTTCATGGTGCCTCTTGGCTTTATCAATTTTCTCGATTGATCTTTCTCTGGAATCAACTATGCACTCCATTTCTCCATCATGAGACCTCTTAACCCTATCTCCAACCTCAATCGAATGCTCTCTGCCAGTCTCAACCTGTACTCCTCTTGTACTTTTTCGAGCTTTGTAGCCATCTACATCCCTGTAAGCATATTTTTATGTCTTTCTGTTTGAATCACTCATTTTATCTGCTATAAACTTCTCAGCCAAAATTCGAACTCATATCTTTTCAAACCCTCATCTCCTCAAAAAAATTCTTTCCCGCGATTCGAACCCTCTGCTACTCCAATACTGCACTTTACAGAATAACATTGTTCCGGTGCACGCTATTTTATAGGCGAACCGAGGTGGTTTGTAAGATCACAGTGTTTTATGACTTACTGATGCAGAAGTGTTCTGAAGCACCGGTGCATCGAAATAATAAGACGCAGCGGTGTGTGTTATGATGATAAGCGCACCAGAATTTATAAAGTTCTTTCTTTTTATTATGTAAGATCATAATAAAATAATGATAATTCTAAAGTATATGAATTTATTTGCATTATTTTCTAAAGTTTATTATGTTACAAAAATTCATATTATTCTAGATTTATTATTTTACAATTATTTACAAATTTACAAATTTAAATATTTTAATAAAACCATTTCACATTAATACAATTAAAATTTTACAAATATTTGACATACAATTACAATTAAAATTACAATTAGAATTATAATTAGAATTAGGATTACAATTACAATTTTACAATTACGATTAGAATTGCAATTAAAATTTTAATTTTACATACAATACATTTAGAATTTTACATACAATTAGAATTACAATTACAATTTTACAATTTGTCATATATACAATTACAATTACAATCATTTCACAATAAATTAAATATTACTATTACAATTAAAATTTTACATTAAATATTTTAAATACAATTACAGTTAAAATTACATTTAAAATTACAATTACAATTACAATTTTATAATTTCACATACAATTACGATTAGAATTACAATTACAATTCTAATTTTACATACAATTACATCTACAATTAAAATTTTACAATTACAATCATTTCACAGTAATAAAATTAAAATTTTGCAAATATTTTGCAATATACAATTAGAATTAGAATTAGAATTACATTTACAATCATAATTACAATTTTACAAATATTTTACATAGAATTAAAATTTTAGAATTTTACATACACTTACAATTACAATTACAATTTTACAATTTTTCATATATACAATTACAATTAAAATTACAATTACAATCATTTCACAGTAAATTAAATATTACAATTACAATTAAAATTTTACATTAAATATTTTACATACAATTACAGTTAAATTACAATTACATATATAAATACAATTTTACAGTTTTACATACAATTAAAATTTAAATTTCAATTACAATCACGACATAATATTTAATAAATATCATGGTCATTTAATATTAAATTAATTAACAAACATCACGATCATGATAAACATCGTACAAACATCATATTCGACTAAAAAACACATTCAAACATCAAATTAACATTATATATTAACATCATTACAACACACACATCAAATATATATACATGTCATGTCATATAACTCATGGTATCACACACACATCTATCTGCAAGCTAAAAATTAAATGAACATATCTAACATGACCTAACAATATACACATCATGATGATCACCAACATGTAAATTAAGTACAACTACAACCGAACATAAATTACATAGACCATATATATATATATATATATATATATATATATATATATATATATATATATATATATATATATATATATATATATATATATATATATATATATATATATATATATATAGCTGAGTAATGCTAAAAATATACAACTATAATATGAATGTCATGGATCAGCTGGTGGTAGTACGTCAACATCAATAGCAGTATTAGTGGAGGCATGCTCAGTCAATGGTGCAGCCTCGACAGTCGATGGTCGAGCCTGCTCATGATCATGACTAGTACGGATGGATGGATCAGCTGGTGGTAGTACAACATCAATATAAGAAGTACTAGTGGAGGTATGTTCAGTCAATGGTGTAGCCTCGACACTCGATGGTCCAGCCTGCTCATGATCATAACTAGTACTAATGGATGCTACAGGCTGCTGATGACTGGACGTAGCCGATGGTCCAGCCTCATCTCCATGATGACTGCTAGATGGTAGTGGAGCCTCATGCTCATCAGGTGCAGCGCGAGGTGGACGATCATGAGAATAGTCGCTGCTCGTGGACTTTCCATCACGTGTTGTGGCTCGACCACGCCTATAACATGCAACAATCCTCCTCAGTCGTGTAACAACTTTTGTAGCTCCTACGACATGCCGCATCAGGTTGTACATGGCCTATCATCGGCCTATATGTCTCTGTAATGAGCGGGCCTGATGCCTGCCTCAGCAATAAATGTACTGAGTTGGTCACCCAAATCCATCCTATATCGAGTATCAGGTCGACTACACCTAGAAAAAGGCGGTACCGGCACACTAGCATGACGAACATGTCTCTCTCCACCGTCCTCCTTATCATGAACCTCGGCATATGCCATGTCCTGATCATCATTAGGATCCACCCCTGGATCATGTGGTGGTTCTGGCATCTCCTCGCCATCAAAATAACCAATTTCTACAAAATATATACAAGTACACAACAATAGTTAGACAATTTCATTACACAATTTAATAAAAACAAGTTAAAGAACATGCTAGAATAAACTTAAATATATAAAACAATAATATTACCTCTATCATCTGGCGGCTCATCAGCTGTGAAGAGGATGTTGGCACACCCTCGCCAATCCAATCTAGCATACGAACAGGGGACCATAATAAAGGGATGCAACTCGTCAACATTGGCAATAAGTCCAGTGCATCATGCAATATCTTGGCTGGAAACATAGTCTCTACCCTCTTGGGCATCATCTACCCCCACATGTGCATCCAGGCCTCCAACATCGGCCTACAAGGCTACCGAATAAAAGCAGGCCTCATATCTGGAAAGCTCTCAAAAAATAAACAAAAAAGCTCTAAAGAAAAAGGGAAGTTGACCCTCCCTTGTGCATGAGCACGACATCTATCTAAGGTCATACAAAACTGCCACAAAAAAATGGCAAACCATCTAAAAAGTTATGGCTTCTGTACTAAAGAATCAACATAATATAGAAGCGGGAAACTAATGCGTTGCCCATCACTAGTGTTGTGTGAAATGGTCGAAATGAAAACTGAGAGGCATTGCATGTCCTGTCTACCACATGCACAAATATGTAGCAGACCTCTAGGGACCTGAAACTCTGAAGGAGATAGTACATTTGCTCCAATGTATCTCTGGGAGTAAACTAACTAACTCCTTGCTACACAACCAGCTGGAACCTCTGGGAATGAGGAAAAATCCACCCCTCTCCTCGATAGCCCTGTAATGAAATAAGTATCCTCCTTAATGGGTGTGTACCACTGGTCAGGACCAACCTAGAAAGCCTGTCGGTAGGCATTCCACCTACGGATAAGATGTCTCAAAAAGACACTATCGGCCTTTAGGGAAGTAGCCTCCTCATAGAACTTGAGGAGGCCTACCTGCCTTAGGAGCCCCTAGGTATCTGTTGTAATAGGGCGAGGGTACGGCACACATCTCTCTCCCTCTCTCGTGCCTCCCACTGGCGAAGCATGTCATACTGCTCCACCTATTGTTGATGTTTCTCCTCCTCTTCTCTCTGAATCATTGACATATTAAATAATATTTTTTATTAACTCAGACATGTATTTAGGAATATACATAAATAATCTTTTCTTGGAAGAAAAAAAACAAACCCGTCGGTGCACAACAAAAACAGTCATGCACCAGTTCTGGTGTTGCTTTTTTTGGTAGAGCACCAGAGGTAGTGCCCCAAATGACATAAACGCACCGTATGTGATGCACCTGAAATTTTCTCAAGCCTCGTTGACTATATATGGTGTCAGAAGAACGGTGCGCTAACTAAAATATACGCCCTGGAGCGTATAGTTGTGTCAGGGCACCGACTTCTTGACAAATTATGTAGTCGACGGTGCGGTATTTTACCCGGCCGCACCATTGACCCTGTCGGAATGCCGAATGTGGTGCACTGAGAGACACCGGGGTGGATATATCCGTCAACGCACCGCATTGCTATTCCCATAGTCAATGGTGCACCCAGCTAAATGACAACACCGCAAATGTTTTTTAAATTTTAAAATAATGTGGGGCGCCTTTCGGTGTCGCTCCAGAAATAGTGCAGATATCATTAGCACTAATTACGGTGCAGCCTGTAAATTTTACGGGCAGCACCGCTTACTAGTGCGAGCCGAACGGTTCATGCGCACTGCACGACAATTTTTTTTTTGTCTTTTTTAATGGTTAATTTTAAGGTTATTTCAAATTTTAGTCTGCTAGAAAGCTTAATTATGGAAAAACTAGAAAAATACCTATACATTTCACAGTCGAGGAGGCATATTGGCTGTAGAATTTGCAAAAGAAAATTTGCCCATCGTTTTGCAAAATGTAAGTTGGAGATTGGTGGCCAATGCACAACAGCAGTGCGTGCAATGAGTGCAATGGGAGCACCGATGTCAGGGCGTCTTAGAGAAGGATAAATTGCACCGGTGTTTGAGAGCTCTAGAGTACTAAGAAAAGTGAAAAAATGTGGTTTTTTTGTTGTAATTTTTTTTTTATTTAACCCTGTTCTGATGCGCGGGGTTTTATAGGCGCATCAGTGCAGTTTCTTAAGAACACACGAGCATGTTTCAGATTTGGCGCATTGTTTTATGATGTACCGAGGCGGTTACTCAACACCGCACCGAGTTGTTTCAATTTTGGCGCGGTGTTTCATGACACACCGGGCGGAATAGTGTTGAATCCCCGATGCTTTACAGTAATAGGATGCATCGGGCATGTTTGTACGAAGCACATGGTGTATGGTGTGCTAATTTTTTGTGTGACCGGTGCTTTCTCTTGTAGAGCGCACCGGTGATTGAAAGAAGAAAAGTGAAAAATGCAGTTTTTTGGCAGTAATTTTTTTTATTTAACTCTTTTTCGGTGCGGGTGTTTTATAAGCGCACCGGTGTTATTTAAGATGAACGCAACAGTCAGCTTCTATTTTGGCACGATGTTTTATGATGCACCGATGCAGAAGTGTTTCTGCGCACTAGTGCCTTCTCTTGTAGAGTGCACCAGTAATTGAGAGCTCTAGAGCATTGAAAAAAGTGAAAAATCCGGTTTTTGTTTTCTGTAATTTTTTTGTTTTAGCCATTTTCCGGTGTGCATGCTTTATAGGTGCACCAGTTTTGTTTCTTACGAATGCACCAGTCAATTTATGTTTTCGCGCGTCGTTTTATGATGCACTGGTGCGGGTTCTTAATACCACACCAGGCATTTTCAGTTTTGGCGCAGTGTTTTATGATGCAATGGTGTGGAAGATTTTTGAAGCATCGGTGCTCTATAGTAATACAATGCACTGGGTGGGTGTGTACGAAGCGCATGGTTTCCGGTGTGCCAATGTTTTGTATGAACCAGTGCTTTCGCTTGTAAGGAGCACCAGTTCGATGTGGAATGATAAGCACACCGAGCGGAAAACATCTGCAAAAGCCTCTGCCTGCCAACCTCCTCTAGTAACCTCCGCTAGAAACAGATGTATGGGGTATTTTTATATGGGGTTCCTCAAAAACATCCACTAAAGGGTCTTTTCCTTGTAGTGTCTTGTGTTGTTTTGGTGCACTCGATCAAACAGAGACCAATGTGCAGTCGTTAACTATAAGTGGTACTTAAAATTCAAGGGGGGGCTCCTTAATTACACTGCGTATGCTTGTATTTATATGCTTTTTTGGTTAGACTATGGAAATAATGGCAGAAATTTTCATTTATTTGTTGCTTGAACTGCAAATGAATGTGTTGTCAAAGATTTTGACGGACACCACCATCAACAGTCAAGTTTTATGGATATTTTTTGTTGTTGGTTTTATCTGAGATTTGAATCACCATGGAAGCACTTAGTTTTCGTTGTCTCAAGATGAAGTCTAGAGATAAATTCTCAGAGTATGTGCAGAGGTTGTGCTTTAGGAAAGAAGGTTTTCACCTTGAATACGAGTGATTGAAATCTCTTCTGAAAGATTGCCAGCACAATAGACAGTCTGAGGTGGATAGTTGTGTTGAATAGATATCGCTTGCAATGAATGTTTCTTCTTCTGAACCATGTCCATTTTGTGAAGAAATATGTTTGAGTGAAGTTACCTTGCAATTATCGGCTGCTTCACTTCACATGCTTGACGCTTTGCCCCTGTATCCTTTCAGGTTTTAGAAGATATTTATGGCAGTGAGGATATACAAGTGTGTTGGGACAGTTTGAAGGGGTATTTCTAATTGGAATTTGGCTGCCCTGTATAATCTTCCACAGAAAGAATGAAAGATTCATTGTAGCAAATGACATTGCAACCCCCGGATTTGCGTAGAAGAATGAATAGGTACTCTAAGTTTTACCCACAGAGGCCTGGTCAGGTTGACTGTTCTCATTACATGCACACTGTTTTTTTTGCACTGAGCAAAAGATCGTGGATTCGAGCCATCCTGGAGTTGTCGGTTGGTTTCCTTCATTGTTTTTTCGTTTTTGGAGGCCGAGAAGGATCACTGGAGGACGTGTTGGAAATTTTTATATATAGTTTAGAGAGGAATAACATGTTTCTGCTGCGTTGCAATCGTGGTTATGATGACCGTCTCCAAGTTGGTCGTGGTTTTGGTAGGTGAAATGAGAGGGATTATTCTGGTTACCATGATGCTAGACATGGTAGAAGGCCATGGATCCACAGTCTAGGTCACAGACGAGGTCAGATCAAGAGCCACACCCCTAGGAGGAATAAAATTCCACTGTGAGAAGGTAGTGCAACATTTCTGGAGCGTGGTCTACTGGAGTGCAGCATTTCTGGAGTTTTCCCTTTGCAAGTCCTCATGCCTCTGGTCAGTCTTAACGCCTCCAGTCAAGACCTTGGGAACTAAGATCAGCTATTGAAGGGTGTGGATATTGGTGATGCTTCGTTTCCGGACGATTGAAACACCTTGCAGCTTTTGGAGGTTTGATGTGGCGCCTATTTCTGGTTCAGCTTATTGAATTGAAGTTGAGTCTAATGCACACAAATTTGTTAAACTTGCATGCGTTTGTGGAGTCCAACGAGTCAAAGAAAAAGCAATGTGTAGATTCCATAGTTGTCCCATACTGCGGACAGGCCATGCAGAATGCCAAATTTTGGTAATTTTTTATACTTGCAGAAATGAGAGTGATGTGAAGGCTGATTGAGGCCGATTGTGAAGGCCGAATTGCTACTCAGAGGTTGTGAGATGGCCGACGTTGTTAATCTTGTTTGTGGGGCAAAGCGAAATTGCTATGAGTGTGGAGTAATGTAACAGTACGGGCTTAGATAGAACCAATAAGCAGATACATAATAAGAAGAGGTTAGTATAAGTTATCCCCATATAATCTATTATGGATAAAGCTATGTACAAGGTGTTGTTGTATATTCCGTTGTATGGGAGAGGGTGGACGAGGCCACTGAGAAGGGCTGAGTCCTCAAATGTTGGTTTCAATATGCTGTCAACAGAGTTGTTTGAGTGTTGGATCCACAAATATTTCCATGAAAGGAGTCAATGTTGCTCGAACCTGGTGGTGAATTTGATGGCGATGCTGCCATGTCAAAGAAGGGAGTGTTTACTTTGTGTTTGACCCTGTTTGAATAATTGTGTAGTTAAGATATTGCAGCCATGGTTGATGCTCTTGCCTTAATGCACAAAAATCACAATAATATTTAGATTTTGGAATGTGATTTTATTGTTATTTAATATTGTTTTGAAGGGAATATGCCTTGGAAGTTTGTATACATATTGAGATTCGCGACCTCAATATAAAGTCATTTTGTTAGAATTTGTGACTCTAACTAATGACAGGTAAAGCATGGAGATTCAAGACCAGTGTATCCAAAACTCAAAAGTACAAAATCTATGACATAAATATTCAAGCAGGAAAGCACTGGTATGTTCTAGCATATGAATGATATGGTGAGCGGCAAAGGATGATGGACAATCAAGTTTGTGAAAGTTTGTTTTGTGTGAGTTTCTTGGAATAGACTCAATAACATGTTGTATTATGAGCCACACATTCTAATTGTAAGCAAGTCTAGGATGTTTTTTGTAGTGGTCTTTGTATAGTATGTACCTAATAACTCCAAGAGTTGGAGTTGTGTTGTAAGCCTTGTAAGGCATGTATATCCTCGTAAAGTTCGTGGTAATCTCAAAACCACTTTAGAATTACATGTTCTTGGTCAGCCAGAAACCATTTTACAGTGTCGGTTTGTGGTCAGCCAGAAACCACGTGTAACCGTGAAGTGGACTAAAAATAGGTCTGTGCCAGTGGTCGCCCATTGATAAAGAAATCCGGTGAAAGAATGCTGATGAAGAAATCTGGTGAAAGGTCGTCGATGAAAAGATCCAGTGAAAAGTCATGAATGAAGAGATCCGGTAAAGTTTGCCGAAGAGATCTAAGACAGATCTACTGCCAGTGAGAGTTCACCGATGAAGGAAGAGCATGGTTATGGGTCATCCGATAAAACCCACGTTGGAGGGCGATCTGTAGATACAGGTACATGTATGCAGTGATAATGGTTGACAAAACCATGTATGCGAAGGAAATCCTACAAGATTAGCGATTGCAATGGTTGGTACCCATGCATTCTGGTGGATGGTTGCTCCTTTATATGGACGTCGACATATCATTTGCTTATGTTTGACCACAACTAGATTTTGTGAAGTGATATCGAGACAAGTAGTCATTAAGGGGGTGTGTTCGAATATGTAATTCCTACTTGTCTTCGGTTGTGACTTTCTATGTATAGAGTCCATTCCTATTCCATAAGAATTAGCTAAATCTAAGTTCCTAGTTTGGTGTGAGGTTGAGATATTCTCTCAACCAACTTATTGTGCCTCCAAGATAGCTTCCCTATCTTCAGACAATACCTGATGTATATATGTAACTCTATTTGATTAATAAAATATAGATTGCATAGTAAAATTTCATCTATTTTTAATATAAACTATCTCCATTTATAATCTACGGACATAAAATACTTCATTCCAATTATTAGTCAGCAATAAGATCCACTTAAAAAAAACAGAGAAATATATATTTTTAAGTCTAAACTCCCACCGCTTATAATCCACACACAGAAAATGCTTCATTCCACATACAATCCACAAGCATAAACTACTTCATTGATCATCATGAAGATTCCGAAATCATATATTGGCTTAATAAAATCCAGAAATCTATTTCATATATATTATATATCCCTAACAATTAATTTCTGGTGCACCAGAGTGAAATTTTAACTATATTTAGATCATAAATAGAGATCCTCAAATGGAGGAAAGAGTTGGCATGCCGGACTTATTAGTAAATACCACAACCTGAATGAAAGAAAAAATAAATTAGCGAAAAATTTTTGACATTTCACTTAACTATTGCCCTCCCGCATCTCCTGCCGCCCTTCTTTGTTATTTCTTCTCTTGAGCTCGGGCGCCATGTAACCCACGGCCGATTCACTTTCAGAATTAGAAGCGAAGGCCAAGGGAAAGTTAACGAGAGCTTTGGCTCCGCGGATTCTGAAGGCGGCGCGGTCATATGCGAGAGCGGCATCTTCGGCAGTGTTGAAAGTGCCCAGCCAAACTCTGGCCCCCTTCTTACTGGGGTCCCTAATTTCAGCTGCGAATTTTCCCCACGACCGCCGCCTGACTCCTCTGTAATATCTGGTCTTCCTCTGATTCATCTTTGCATTCCCCTCGTCATGTGCCTTCGGCTTTACTTTCACATTTACCGCCTCTGCACTTCTTATAATTGCGGCTGCAGAAGAAGAAGAAGACGATTCAGTGTGCTGTGATGTGCTGCTACTGCTATTTTGGCATGAGTTCTTACTGGTCGTTGCGGAGGCGGCATCGGCCTGGATATCAGCATGATCATCAACGCCAATACAAAGGCCTCTGCAATTATGATCAAAATCAATATCGTCCTCCACTTCCAGCAAATGGTGGCGAATCAACTCCAACATATTCATGCTCTCCTTCGTCGCCTGTGGGCAGTCACAATATTCTTCATTTGCATTTTCCATTTTTATTAAATTGGGGAGTACGGTAGTTTTTTCCATGCTAAATATATTCAACTTTCGACCCCCAAATGCGGCCCTCATCCTCTCGATGCCAGATTTACACATCACACAGACGCGACTATTAAAAATAAAGTTTGACCCGCAAACATTATTGACTGGATAGACACTAATTTTTGCATCGATGTGGAGACCCCAATGGCATAATTTTAGTAACCTGTCGTGTTATAGCTTCATATTTAACATGGCATCCATGGAAACGCACGTGAATGAAGCCGGGGAACCCACACGAAATTGAAGGCGACAGAACTTCAATTTTACATGTAAGCGAAAATACTTAATTTCTTAGATTCTTATATAAAGTGGGTATGAATGGGTATTTTTTTATAAATTGTGTGATGGATCAGAAAAGTCAAATTCCAAAAAAAAATAAAAAAAATCAGTGTCACATATCTCTAAAATGATATTCTAGAATTTTGAAACTTGATTTTGATAAATATTGAATAAAAGTGAGATATGTTTAATAATTAAAATTATAATTTTGTTTATTTATTTAATTATTTAATTATTTGAAATAATTAAAATATATATATATATATATATATATATATATATAAATAATGTTTAGATAAAAATACAAATTTATATAACTAGAAAGATAATTTTTTTAAATTAATTTGTATTCACTGCTTAAGTTAAATATTACAATAAGAAACAACTTATTATGCATGTAGTAATTTAAGTCAATTTCAAAAGGACATGAAAAAATTTAATTTAAAGATATATGACAACCCATTTTAGTTTACAAAGGTTTTTTTTTCATAATTCTTTAAAATAAAATAAAACACATTCAAAAAAGGCATGGTTTACCTATCTTAACTTCCTCATTATTAGGTGTATTATTAGAGTTCTACTTTTGACTTCCTAAACTAGTCCTTAGGAGTTAGTCTATTAATGTGTATTGATATCTACCTTTAAAAAGGCTTAGTAAATATCTAGTGGATAGTTACTTAATATAAAATAGTAATAGTTATCAAATAATGTTCCATACATACTCGTAAAAGATGGGGCCATAAGTAGTTAGGGTTTTTCTATTGAGAAACATTTTAGATAATTAGAAGGCTAAGGAATGTCTTTTCTTGTGTTGTGTAATTGGAGTTTTACTCACTCTGAGAGGTATGTGAATATTGTTTTCTTTATTCTGAAAATCATCAATACAAGGGTTATATTTCACATATCTCAACTCATTTGTCTATTGTATTTGTTTTTCTATTAGTTGAAATCTAAGCGTTAAATATTACTCTAAGTGGTATCCGAACTTTATCTGTGATTGCACTTATTCATATTTTAGTGAAATAAAATTGACTACAAACATGTTCTACCATATTTAGATAACATAAATACTTTCCATTTGGTAAGTAAATATGTGGTTAGGGAAGAATACATGAAAAAATTACAATCGGTTTCACCTAGTTGGACACACTTGTAACCCTATTGGTACACCTCTCAAGTAGTTCCACAATAGCCAACACCTAGATATGAAAATTTCTTCCACATAGCCTCGATATGTCAAAATACCTCTAGGTGCACCTAAACCAATCTTACATAAACCTATTGATGTCCTCTTACTATTGTACAACAAGAACAACACTTGATGAGATCACTCTCATTTACTTGTTACGACTAAAAAAATATACATCAAGCATAGTATTCATCACAACCTTTGAGAAATTGGCAATATGAAAAGAAGTATTAACTATTTCCTTGTCAAAGAATGTTTTATTAATGGTGACAAGGAGGAAATTAGAGCACAATTCATGATGCACTTCCCACCTCCCTACTTAGATGACTATGAGAAAATACAAAAGTCAAGATGGTGATAAATGCACAGGCCATGTGACCTTCATTCACTTATTACACTCATCAACCTTTTCAATTCACCACAACAATGTTCTTCCCCCCTCCCTTTCCGACAACCCCAAGCCTTTGAGAATCCAAAAGGTATCCCCAAAACAAATGGAAAAACACCAACATCTCAAACTTTGTTATAATTGTGATGAATGATAAATTTCAAAGGAAACAAATATAAAGAACAAAAATTATTCACACTGATGTATCCTTCCAAGAACAATTAGAATACATTCCAACAAAATACGTTCTTGAACTAAAAATACAAAATACAACCCTCAAGAAGAAACAAATTTACAGCTCCTTGTGAGGAACCCCAAATTTACCTCCATGCTTTATCTAACTATTCAAGTACCTTAACCCTTGAATTTGATTGAATACATCAAGAATCACAAGCTGGTTCTTTTGATTGAAAATGGTAGCACTTAGAATTTTGTTTTGGTGGTTGAAGAAGCCCATTGTTATGTCCATGGCATACATAATTTGTATATTTAGATAGCTTGTGGTGGTATGATAAAATGTGGAGGCTAACTTGAAAACATGAAACTACAAATGGAAGAGTATCTCTTAAATTTCACTTGTTTTCTAGTTAAATGGGTGGTTTGAATGTTGTTTTCAATGAAAAATGGTTATGTAACTTGGGATCTATCATCAAGTATTTCAATTACTTATATATGTGATTCATTAAAAAATGGAATAAACCCACCTTCAAGGGGTTTATATATAGTTCCATTGAAAATATTAGCTCTCACTATATGGAGAAGTTATTGAGGAAATACCACTTATACATTATTTTTCAATTCAATGCAAATCAAGTGGTGGAAACCCTCTGCAGGAGATTCAACATGATTTTCAAATAAAATTAGAAAAAAATCAAAGTATTAAAGCATCCCATGGCTTATTTTAGGTTCTACCACTGTGAAAAAATTACCTGCAAAAAAATTCTTCAAAAAGAAGAAATATAGAATGGTGAGAACCTAAAACAAATATACCCTTAGATTTTCTCTTGAATCCCAAAACCGGGACTACGAGAGTTATTTTTCATTATATTCCTTTCAATGTTACAATACATATATATACATGTCGAAACATTCATAAACCTCAATCCACTAA
This sequence comes from Pinus albicaulis, assembly GCA_034641835.2. Classification (NCBI taxonomy): domain Eukaryota; kingdom Viridiplantae; phylum Streptophyta; class Pinopsida; order Pinales; family Pinaceae; genus Pinus; species Pinus albicaulis. The sequence goes on from CM076575.1 coordinate 136,339,617, forward strand.
CCCTGGATTATAACATAAACTTAGTTATGTTGACTGAATCTACAAAATACCATGGGAAGAAAACGATTATGCCCAAAACCATGTGCAAAACCACACATAATTTTTTTTTTTATTCTAGGGCCAATCGTGGAAAGAATATAACACATACCCAACACTTATAACCTTCAGATGACGAACATCACCATTATCTTCCCTTTATTTTAATTATTCATCCACCAAAAAAAAAATCTTGCACAAAAGAATGAAATAGAAAAGATAATTTAGCAACTACAGGAGGCTAATTTCATAAATCCCAGTACCAATTATTACTTATAAGCTATGGTCATTGTGTTAAATAAACAAGGAAATTGGCGAATGTAAAATGATTTTTTGGCACTTAATCAATTGAACATCAATGATAAATTTCCCATTCTAGTTATTAATGATTTCTTGGATGAACTTCATGGAGCCAAGTTTTTCACTAAATTGGACCATCATTCAGGACATCACCAAATATATATGAAGGAGGTGGACATCCCTAAGAACACGTTCTACACATATAAAGGTCATTATGAGTTTTCAATGTATTGATTCGAATTTTAATTGAAAAGAACACATGGGATCAATTCCCTTCCCAAATATTTTTTTTAGATCTAGGACAATCGGTAACTGGTGAGATTTGCCTGAGCAAGGCCCAGGTTCAAATCCAACTGGCTGCCACTATAACCTAGGCTAGGTGCAACAGCCTGCAAGCCGCACACAATAGCAATTAACTTATGCCTCAACAAGAGCCGAGATGTCCACTATGGGGTCGCCTACTCTTCTAGCCAAGACACAATAGGTGTATGTCTCCACGGGGGTTTGATCCTGGGTGGATTTGCTGAAATTCAAGTGCTTTCACCATTTCCCCCCGCTTCATGGACAAAAGGTCGTGGGCTTGGCCCGGAACGGTTAATTTCTCGCGGCGAGCCACGCCGTCGCTCAGGATTGAGCACAGGACCTGTCTGTCTTTACGAGAGTGACCTTACCACTACGCCACCTCCACAGACCTTGATTCCCTTCCCAAATATTATATAGATATATTTATTAAACTTGAAGGATTACAACTTCATGATAGATTTTTGTGGGTGTCCTTGGGAAGGAAGCCCACTTTCAAGAAACTTGTATTTGATGCATTCTACTTTCTTTCAATTTCATTACCTTATGCCATTATATTTTGCAAACCCTCCTTCATATATCAACAACCTGAAATATCAAAATTCACGACTATTGAAAACAAATTTTGTGGGGGTTTTCAACACAATAACTAGTTGCATGAAATGCATAGGGGATGGCCTTTGATCTGTTCCTTTGGTGTCACGGGTAGTGGATTTACATTAAAATTATTTATGCCATATTTCTACTCATAGATCCATGACACCTTATGGTAAGTACCACATTTTCCTATGAGGCTCTAATACCTTCGTCATCCTCACCTTTTTCAATTTTATCTTTTCTTCTTTCCTCGCTAGGAACAACCACTACTCTCATAATTCTTGGTATGATTAGATTGTAAATATTGATAGCCTAGCCATATATAAGATGATTCATAGACGCTCCAACTTAAAGAAGATGAAAAATTATATGTAGAAGTATTCTTAGGAGTAAAAATATGATCCATCTCTTCAATAAGTGCAGGCTTATACTCAACCAAATTCATATCACCTTATGACATTTTTGGAGATCCTTCCTCCATAAGAAATAAATGTATGCAATTATTTATCCCTCTACTCCATTTGACTACTCCTATAACATATACAATGTTCCAAACTATTGAATTAAACATAGTTACCAACCAAACGAGAATCATACAAAGTTACCACTTTATTTATTTATTTTTTTATGTATTATGTACATCTTTTTTAAATGTTGGTGATTTTCATGCAATTTTGAAAAATGTTGATGCAACATCAACCCCCTTTTTTAGGGGCTTATTTTTGACATTTTAAATTTTTTGATATATTAAATATGGATATTTTTTTTAAATGTTGGTGATTTTCATGTGGATTTTGAAAGCATCAACCATTTTTTTGACACTTTATATTTTTTATGTCCTTAGTATGCACATTTTTTTTTTAATGTTGGTTATTTAACCGTTTTTCAAGTTGTCTTATTCTTTTTATTGTTTTTAGTCCTAAGATGTTTGTTTTTTAAGGGTTTTCCAAGCTTCCGTTTATTTTTTTCTTTACAATGTTTTTTTTTTATAATGATTTTTTTTTATTTTTTTGCAAAGTTATAATAATAATAATAATAATAAAATTAATATTTTGAATATATTATTTTGTATATATTTATATATCGTCAATTAATACTTTAATACACATAAAATAATTGTCACTAAAAAAAATTATTTTAAAATTTTGAAAAAAAAACACATTTTACATATAGATATAATATAAAGATACATAATCAGGGACCTTTTAGCTAAAAAATACATGTCAAATCATTTTCTTTTATGAAAAATTTGAATAAAAAAAAGTTGAAAAAATAGCAAATTGTATGAATTTTTTATGAATTTTAAGTTTAAAGGTAATAACAATTGAAGTTTTCTTTTCCAAAAATAGTTATTCACATAAAATTTGAAGTAAAAAATAACAATTTTTTTTTTTTTTTAAATATAAGTAATTATGGAAAAAAAATCAAAATAATAAAATAAAAATAAATTGTAAAAAATATTGGAGGACCAAAAAAAAATAGCAAAAAGGGAAAAATTAACGAATATTAAATTAAATGCATAAGCTAAAATTTATTAAAAAAAACGGATTTGAAAACAAAACAACTATTATAATTTTTTTTTAAATAAAACAAATATTACTGAAAATTTAAAATAAATAAATATAACCATAATGAATAAAAAATATATAATTACAAAATAAACATGAAAGTTTTAAAAATAAATTTACAAATATATAAGTTTTTTTAAACAATTACAAATAAAAATGTAAATATAAAAATAAGAATGTAAATATAAAATATAAAATATAAAAAAATAAAACATAAAAAAATATTAAAAAAAATAACTTTTAAAAAATTTAAAATTTTAAAAAGTAAAAAAAATAAAATAAAAAAATTATTAATCAAAACTTTGTTTCACGGGGCGAGTCCTAGTCCTGCACCCTAGTGGTAGGAGGTGGTGCACCACTCCCTTCTGCCCTTTCCTGTGCCCCTTGGGTGGCGAGGTGGGATTGTGACCCTCTCAAACAAAGTTTATATATATATATATATATATATATATATATATATATATATATATATATATATATATATATAATTTTTTTAAATGTTTTTTGATTATGTAGAATTATTTCAAATAATATTACATTCAAAATGAACATTTTCATGTATTTCGACATTTTTAAAATTTGTTTTTAATGTTATATATATATATATATATATATATATATATATATATATATATATATATATATATGAATGATTAAAATAGTTTTTTTAATTTAATTTTTTTTAATCGATTTAAATTTGTATTTATTTTATTTCTTTGTTTTTTAATTCATTTATTTTTTAATTATCAAATTTACCTCTCTTTTTTTATTAAACTTTTAAATATTTATAGATATTTTTTGTTTTTTCATTTATTTTATTTTATTTTTGTTTGCTTTCATTTTTTAATGTTTTTGTTTAAATTTTTCTCATTTATAAGTTAATTATGTTTATTTATATATATATATATATATATATATATATATATATATATTTTATTTTATTTTATTATTTTTTTTTTGTTTTTTTTAAACATATTTTGGGGTTAAAAGATTTATTTTTAATTTTTGTTTTAGTTTTATTTTTTTTTATTTTGTTTTGTTTTGTTTTGTATTTTTCATTCTTATTTATTTATTGTTTTATTTTATTTTATTTTATGTTTTCTTCAAGGTCTATGTCGATCCTCAACTGACAACCTGGCCCCACTATGCATCAATTTTATAGCTAATTTTAAAGTGTTTGCTATAATGGATCAAGTTTACCCTCACAGTGTATCAATTTTGGGATTGATTTTTAAGTTTCCATTGTAACGGGTCGAGTTCACCTCCACTGTGTGTCAATTTGATGGTTGATTTTTAAATTTTTGTTGTAGTGTGTCAAGTTATCTTAGGATAAGAATTTAAAATAGTTATACTTTTAATATTAAAAAAATAAATTATTCTTGGTATAATGACACTTTCATTTAGGTTTTTATTTTTAAAGTTTTTTTAGTCATATAACTTTTCCATGATACCATGGTTGAAATATGTTGAAAAATTAAGGTTTTTTTGTAGTCATGAAATTTGGTTTTAACTGTATAGTTGAAAATTTGTCAAAGTTGTAAGGTTTTCCCAAGCCATGAAATTTTATCTTTAATGCTATGGTTGAAAATTGTTATAATTTTAGGGTATTTTAGAGTCATGATATTTTATCTTTAAGGCCATGGCCGAAAATTTGTTGGAATTTTAAGACTTTTCAAAGATGTTATATTTTATCTTTAACAACCACCCTGAAAAATTATTAGAATTTTAAGGTTTTCTAGAGATGTGATATTTTATATTTAATGTTGAGCCTGATTTTTTTTGGAATTTTAAAGTTTTAAAAGTCATGATATTTTAACTTTAATGCCATTTCTAAAAAATGTTGAAAATTTACTCCCCTAAAAAAATATTGTTCTAACATGAACACTTTTCATTTTCATTGTGTTTTTTCACGTTTTTTGTTCAAAAAAAACTTGGTTTTTACATACATATTTTAAAAATGTTCAAAATCTACCCAAAAAAAATGTTTTTCTAGCTTCAACACTTTTTCATTTTTGGGTTTTCTTCTTCTTCTTCATCTTCTTTTTGTTGGGGGGGGGAGGGGTCGGTTATAGTTCTCTTTTTCAAGTCACAATTCTCATTTGATCGGTAAGTTTGTTATTATTGAAGTCCACGTTAAACCTATTCATTCTCATTTATTTGATAATCGTCAAATCCTATGTGTTACCCTTGATTTTTTATTAAAAATTCCTATGATGTGGAGAACCTCAGACCTTAATTTTTCAAACATAGCCTTAAAGTTTTAGCAATCCATATCATTGACCTATTTAACTACATGGTGACCCATGATTTCCACCTTATTGACCCTCCCATAACGTCCATCCCATTTACAATATGGAGAGTAGATTGAATATAGTAACTAAATCAATATTGTGGTTTCTAATATCTTAGCTAAGATCTTTGTCACGACTTTAGGGATTCACAATGTCTCCGGATGGGTAGGGACAAGGAGGTTGAGTCCCAAAGAAAAAGTATGATTCAATAGGAACTATTTTACCACTGATTATATCTTTTAAATTCCATCATTGAGGAGGCTAAGGAAGAAATGATAAAGTATAGTATTTCTTCATAAACTTATACAAGGTATTCGACATAGACCCTCAACCTTTGTTAACCTATAGGAAAAAAATTTGGGTCTTCTACACATGATAGCCTCACTTATTATGAAATTAATATCATTGTTGGAAAAATGTAGATGAAGACTAGATAGGAAGAGGAGTTCCATTGCACTATAAGAGTGAAACAAGCTTACCCACTCCGTCTTATATTTTTGGGACTCTACATTGATGAGCTAGATGAAACCATATCATGTTCATTGAGTACTTCAAAATGGTTTCCTAATATATAAAGTCTTTATTTCTATTATCGTATTTGTAGATAACATGATCCTCATGTGTCACTCACTGAGGGCCATTTAGATACAATTTGACATCCTTGCTTCCTTTTCTGGTAATCATTAACTTCATATTAATTTGAGAAAACCAAAGTCATGGCTTTTAACATCCCCAAAAATGAGTCAAGGAATATGATTCTTACTTATAAATTTTAAAGGAGTGAGATAGTCTTATCATATGTATATTTTGCGACTCCTCTTCCCTGAACCAGGGTTCAACGTTTTTCCAATAGTAAAGGTTATATGCATAAGGAATATGAAAATATCACCACTATTGAAAATGGATGTTTCAACCTGAATTTTAGGATACTCAATCAAAGAAATAAATCTTCCACTTATTGGTCATACCTACCCTATTATATGGATGTGAGGCTTGGGGATATTTGGAGTGATGTTATCCAAATATCACTACCCACTCATGGCTTTAATGATATTTAATGTGGTAATAATGATACACATGCTCAAATGAATGAGAAACTCATCAAGTATTCTTCTTATATATCGATATCTTCCTCACAAATCCTCTATGGAGCAAGAAAAGCATGGGAAGGGTTCATGTTGGTATGAAATATCGTCTTCATTACGGCATGTAATTTACCTTCATAGTGAAAAAATAATATTATGTATATTTTTAGTGAATTTTTTTTATCTCTCTTGAGAAATAAACATGGTTAATCATACTATGATTTATAGAGCCTACCTTTGATCCAAAAGGTTTGAGCCCAAAGATTCACTTTCTCTAAAACTTTGACACTACGTAGATTTGTATCTCAAGTGTCATTATGTGCTCATTTATTCCCCAAGATATAGTAGATACTAGTTACCTTGCAACCTAAGAGCCCCTCTCACCTAGGCTAGAATTTTCTCTTACCAACTTCACATAGAAAAAAAATCATAATATTCCTCAAGAGAATCATATTTGGCAGATATGATCCTTAGAGCCTAACATAAATACCACCTTATATTATGATGCTATGCTTACTACAAGATACAAAGATGGTTCTTTTATGTCTTTAAATACTCACTCAGTTTTCTCTAGACACTAATGGCTTCTGAGACATAGATATGCTTAAACCTCTTCCTTAAGGATATTTTTCAGCTTCACCGAGGACATACCAAAAGATCAGTTCTCAAAACCAACATGCACCAAGTTTATATCCTCTTACCTCTAGTACCTAATTGAGACTAGTAGGAAGAGGTCATACGGTCAACTTTGAATCTCATATGATAGACCTATAAAGCTTTATACACTTAGTAACTACCATGGAGTCATGCCTATTTCACGTTTATTTATAGCATTGAATTATATAAGTGCTTCTCAAAAGAAACATGCATTGAGTAAGGAATCTACTTATGGTTGAGCCTCTTCATTATTCTTTATTAGACTAGCATTCCCAATCATTTCCTTCTTTACTTATTTTAAGTTCTTTTCTCTATAGATGTGATTTCATCTTTCCCTTCCCATGTCATCTTTATCTATTGTATTCATTGCAATCATCAACCAACTTAGCTTTTAGTGGACATTTATATCTTAAACTAGATATAATAAAATAAATAATACTTTTCCATAGTGAGGATTGAATAGGAATTTTCATTATATATAAAATATGCTCATTAATTATTAGCTATAAAACATTCATAGACACACTACCAAAAAAATCCACACTTGGATGGGATTTTACATTTCAATTTTCTTAAATACTAAATTAAGGCTTTTTTTACATTAAAATTAGGGTAAAGGTTTTTTTAATCTAGATGATCTTATAAAGAAATTAAAAAATTAAAATTTCATCAATTATATACAATAATAATTTATAAAAAAAATAATATTTTTTCTTCTAAAAAGAATCACTTAATTATTTTGATAGGCATGACTATTTAGAATAGGCTTTTCAAAATTTTAATTGGACTAGTTTTTAAGTGAAATTTATTGGAGTTCACCTCTCAAATTTGTGAATTCAATAAATTAGATCACAAAATAAACCAGAAAACTTCCCAAAAAGTTGCACTTAAAGACTACTCAATTTTAATTTAATTATCAATAATTATTAGGTGGGTAGCATAGATTTATCCACCATAAAATATTTTTAGTAATATACACAAATTAAATATTGTGATTTATTTTCAAAGTAATTATGCATTTTTCTCCTTTTAATTAAATTCATTAATTAAAAAAATTGTCATGTGAACAAATATCATATGAAAGGAGTTATAATTTGTTGGGTATGTGGTATTCATAAGACATGATGTTTTAACAAAGCCTTTTTTATATTAAGAATCTCCATGATAAAGTGGGGATGAACCTTCTTATTACATGTTTTTTTTTTAAATGTATGTACATGTCTTACTTATATATATTAATTCCTTTTATCATTATTAATAATTATGTTGATAATGGGCGTGTATATTTTGGATATGGCTTCCAAATTTTCATTTAATTATCAATAATAATTATTAGGCAGATGGTAGGAATTCAATCTCCATGGAATATTCTATAATATTTTAGTAATATTCACAAATCAAAGGTAGAGATTTATATCCAAAATAGTTACGTATTTCTTTAATTAAATTGATTAATTAAACTAATGTCATATGAAATGACTTATGGTGTTTTGAATATGTGGTATTGCCCATGAAATTTTAGCAAAGCCTATTTACAAATTAAGAATCCTCGTTCCTAAGAATATTGTAATATGTTTTTTGAAATGTATATATATATATATATATATATATATATATATATATATATATATATGTATGTATGTATGTATGTATGTATGTATGTATATGTATATGTATATGTATATGTATATGTATATATTTTCTATAATTAATAATAATAATTTAAAATAAAGTTAACCCATGTGGCGTAGAATAGATAGTGTTCTATTATGCTACTCGGTGGTGAAAAGCTCATTGATTCAAAAATATGTAGGAAAAACATGATTTTGGTGAATTAGAGTGTGGATACTCAAACCACATATGTGCAAATCATCTTAAAACTCACATCATCTAAAAATATTTAAAAATAATATTATAAAGAGTTTCTAAATTTTAGCAACATAAAATATATCATTAAATAAATGTTAGATTTTAAATTTATGTGGCCTATGTTTTTCCACAGTATAATTTGAACAATTAAGCAAAGAACGAGGTATGTCAAGGATATGATTGATCATCAATAACTTAAGGGATTTTAAAATATTAATCATTCTTTTGGTAGGAGTTGTATTGGAGAGATGAGACACTCATTGTAGAAGATAATAAACTTAAGGGATTTTAAAAGATTAATCTTTATTTTGGTAGGAGTTGTATTGGAGAGATGGGACGCTCATTGTAGAAGATAATAAACTTAAGGGAGTTTAAAATATTAATCGTTCTTTTGGTAGGAGTTGTATTGGAGAGACGTGACGCTCATTGTAGAAGATAATAAAAGGGCACAGAGCGAATATTACGAATGAAAGATCACGTTCTTCAGCCATTGCAGAGCACTCCTCGAAGACCAAGCATCATGTATGTTTAAAAAGTGCCAAGATAATCTCCAGGGAAGAAAACTATCAAACTAGGAAAACCAGAGAAGTGCTTGAGATTATGTAATCTTAACAGGGATGGGGGAGTGAGATTAGTGGAAATTGGATTCCTCTAATCAGACATATTAATTCTTTCAGTTCTTCTTCTTAGGTATAATTTTCTATCCTTTTCCTTATATCAAATTTCTATGATTAAATTAAATTAAATTAAATTTTCATTATTAGCCTTTGTCTTTAGACTCTATATATATTTTAGTTATTAAATATTTATTATAAATGATTAGTTAGATTTTAATTAATAAATTTATTAATTAATCATTATCAATGATTATTTATGCGTAATAATGATTATTTATTTATTACAATTAATAAATAATTAACTATGAAAAAGTTAATAAATAATTATTATTAATAAGTAATTTTTTTTTGAAATTTTCTTAGATTAAATATTTTTTAGCTCCATCTTAAGGTTATTAATATTTACCCCGGATGCAGTTGATCAACCAAAGGTGTAAGTTGATATGGTTTTGGGTTGGCGCGTGGATTCATTACACCGCCACCCAAACTCACACGAGGTTGCATTTAAATCTGCCCACCGTCCTTTGTTACACTACATTAATGCAGCACAGTCACCAAGACCAGCTCGTTCCCATAACAGCTATGGCGTTCTCTGGAAACTTCATTCACGCTCTGCCTCCCTTGTGCTCATGTTGCTCCCCTGTTGTTGCAGAGCCCAGATCTCGAACCAGCGCGGAGAGATGCTGTTCCATTGTCTGTTGTATTGAAATTGCACCCAGTCTTCACATTTTACAGAGCCCTCTCTGCACTCTTAGGCTCAATTTGCTCAATGAAAATTCCCCTTCTCTGAGAGAATTCCCTCTGCACACCCTTAAGACTCCCTTGCTCTCTCAGACTTCCATCTCTCTTGCCCACTCCGTCTCCAGTCATTTTGTTGTTCTAAAGCTCCACTCTGCTCGGAGGATAATGTCACGCCTTCACCAGAGTATGCACTTCAGGAGAGGTTGAAGTCATGGAAAATCTTCTCACCAGCCCTCCACGTCCATTACTGACTCCTCCTCCCCCTCCTCTGATAATTTCATTGGTCACCATCCTGAAACTAGAAGTGGTCATGGGCATGGGCGCCATGGGCAATCTCAATTCGAGATGGGCTCTCCCCACATCCCTACCTCTTATACCATCTTCCTTGCGCATTCCAAAACTGTCCAACTTCATTTTCCCTGCTCTCTGAACAGGCCTACAGTCATTGCCACCATCACCATCGAGCTCAAGGAGGAACCACCCAGTTCGGATGTTGAGCAAATTGGTGTTGGGAAGGAGACGAGCGATGTCGACAAGCAAAGCAATCCTCCTAATGTAGGTTTGAAGAGGAAGGATCCCAGTTGCAATGAACACCAGGACTTAGGTGACTTCAAGCGAGGCTGCTCCAACGACCAGGACGACTTCAAGCGAGGCGGCTCCAACGACATTGAAGACAAGCAGGCTAAGGTAGATGATTTGTATGCTTATGGCTATCGTATTGTTGAAGAAACCCCATCCACTTCTCATGATACATAATCTGTTCATAATTAGCAGTTTTCCTCTTCACAGTCTTTCGGCAGAGTCATGTTACTCAGTGCTCTTCATGCTATCTCAACTATGGTTTCAATTTTTTGGTCATGATACTGTGTTAATGGTCCAAGGCCGGTTTCCCCTGCGTGGGCGGCATGCTCTAGTTTTTCTAGCATGGGTTAATGATCTAGTTTGTCCAGGATGTCTGGTAAACAATCTTCCAACAGTTTTGCAGTGTAAGAACGCCGCTATTTTGGGCAAGTTCTATTGAGGCCGGCGTCTCTTTGTAAAATTTTTGTTATATTAATAGATTAGTCAAATTCAGAGATTAAAGAATAATAATAATAATAATAATAAATAAATAAATAAATAAATTATTAATCTTTAGGTTTAGACTCTATAAATATATTTTAGTTATTTATTAATTATTCATTATAGATATTTGGTTGTTAATAAATAAATTTATTAATTATTATTGATGAGTTTTTTTATTAAGGCACGAGGAACATCACCTCGATATATGGGCAGAATTAAAGAAATGGAAAATCAGAATGCAGGAAGGACCAGATACTCTAAGTTGGGGATATACGCCATGTGGCACCTTTTCAACCAAGGAAGCTTATCAGATACTTCATCACCCAGATCCTGGTCAAACGAATAATCTCTGGATGAAGATCTGGAATGAAAAACTCTAGCCCATAGTTTCTACCTTCTATGGTTGCTCAGAAAAAAAAAATTCTCACATGGGACAATACTTTGAAACGAGGCTTTGTAGGGCCATCACAATGCTCTCTTTGTCAAAATAACAATGATACAACTGACCACCTCTTGGATCTCTACCCAATCTCCAGCATCTTCTGGAATAGGATAACGACTTTATGTAGAAGACATGATAGATCTCAGGGTGAAATCATCCAAACGCTCATCCAATGGAATGAACTCCCATTTGTGAGAAATATCCTCAACCGACTCTGGTAGCTCATCCCAGGGCTCCTAACCTGGACTCTCTGGAAGGAGCGGAACATCAAAATATTCAAGGACATCAGTGCCACTCAGGAATGAATTGGGAAAAATTTTGTGGTTATTTAAAGGAGATGTTAGCCCTCTCTCCGTGGGAAAACTCGGACCTACCGACATCGACTGCTGAATGCACAATCTAGAATAATTGGGGCCTGAATCTCACCCAATTCCCCATTTCCTCCACGTAGCTCGAGGCTCCATCCACAACTCCAGACATATGGTCACCTCCCCCAACTGGCTTCGTCAAACTCAACTTTGACGGTGCCTCTAAAGGCAATCCTAGGGAAGCCGAATTTGGAGGCATCTTCAAAGATTCAAATGGTGGCCCTCTGCACATTTTCTTTGGTGCTATCGGTTCAGAAAACAACAAATCAAAAGAGCTGGAGGGTCTCATCCAAGGTATCATAATAGCCATTGAGCTCAATCTCTTCCCATTAGAAGTGGAACGAGACTCCCAGGTTAGTATTCAAGTAGCTACACATCTCTTATCTGGATCATCATCCACAAAAGTTACCAAGAGATGGACATTGGCTTCTCACCTCAAGCAACTGGAGTGTTGGCTTCAACAAAATATAGCCATAACATTTCTCCATGTGAGAAGAAAAGCCAATGTGGTCGCAAACTTCTTAGCCAACAAAGGCGTTTACTACAATCTCCTGCTCTTCACTTCCAACTTCCAGTCCATAATGGAGGAGACTCTGTGTATGAACTGCATTAATATCTTGCACAAGGAAAGTCAACCCCTGCATCTGGGTGAAATTTTTTGAGAGCCCTCCAGTGCTCAAGCCTCGCGCGATGCTCAAACTCCCACGGATGAAAATGATGCATCATAGCTTGAAGCGGCATCGCCATGCTTGGCTTCTACCTCCTCATCGCACCCGTTGGAATTTTAATGCCACCTTCAAGGTATTTACTACCCATCCTGGAGCTAGATTGAAGCCTCCACGCCATCACCTGAGGCAGCTAATGCCATCTACTATTTCGATTCACGCTCACTACCTAACTCTCCTACATTTAAGCTTTATCTCGTCCCCTCCGTCGAGCTTAGTATTTTTATGCAGTGCCTCCACTCTGCACCTTCACCTCACCATCTTGGCCCTTCCTCCAAGCTCTACCCACCCTATGCGCCTTCCCTCGCTACCTTGATCAACTGTTGCACCATGCCTACTTGTCAGCGCCAGAAACCTAGTCGTGTCAATCTAAGGGGAGCACTCCCTGCACATTTTCATCGTGAAAACACACACTTGCGTTTTGGTAGTGCTCATGACCCCTCTTTTGACTCCATTGCACAACTGGTAGCTTCTCCTCCTGGTACTCTAGGCGAGGAAGCCTCCCTCTACTCCAACCATGACCCCTCCTTGCATGGTCTACATAAAGACAAATGTAGATGCCACAAATTGACCATCCCATGCTCCTTTTGACCTCTGCCATGGAAGCTCGAGAGCTTACCTATGAAAACTCCCTCTATGAAAATGGTGGAAGTCTGGAACCTAATGGCTGATCGAATCTGGCATACAGACGATAATGTCGAGGTTTCGATTGCATATGTCCCTCCTCCTCGCCCACCAAGGGTTATGTACATCCTCACGGCTGAGGAGGAAGATATTGCGCACATATATGGATGCCCAGTGATAGAAGAAGACCCTGTAGGAATTGAAGTTGTCTAGAATGAAGATGCCAAAAAGACTTGATGGTTCTGCCTCATGCTCTAGAGTATTCGTTTGGATACAACTGATAAATTTGGCTTTTCTAGTTTTCAATAGCACTTTATAAATGCTACATATCTTGGATCTCGCTATATTGTTAATCGGTTGGTTTCCCTGTCAAGGGCAACCCTTTTTTTATATTTTGGAGAAAAATTTGGGCAGGAATAGGCTAAATTCCTTAGCTATCTTTGCCTATGCACTGTACAATATTTTTTCTTAATTAATAAATTTTTAGTCCAACTTACAAAAAAAAATGATTATTGTTATTAAATAAATGAATAAATTAGTTAATTAAATAATAGAGTCGACCGCCATTTCTAAGTACTGAGTGTAGTTCATCATCAGAAGAATGATGACTGTGTTGATTAAATACACAAATATATAATGTAGATATGGCAAAGGTCAAAATCAATAATAATAATAATAATAATAATAAAATAATAAAAATGAACGTTAAGAAATTATTATTAATAATTTCAATTTTTACCCATTATAACTATATAATTATTAATTATAATCATAAAATTAAAAATACAATTTGAAAATAAAATGAAAAATAAATAAAAAGTCAAAATAAAAACTAAATTAAATAAATAATAATAATAATAAAATAATGAGAAATGAAGACATAAGTCAACAAATTAAAAATTAATATTATTATTAGTCAAGAAAACTTTGGAATTAATAAAATAGGTAAAAAATTACTAGAAACTAAAAATAATAATAATAATAAGAAGAATAATAAGAATAAGTAAAAAAAAAAATAACATTAAAAAAAACAATAACGTGAAAATAAACCATAAATAAATGAAATAATATATATATATATATATATATATATATATATATATATATATAAGAAAAAGGAAAACCCAAAAAGAGAAGCCACACCCTAGGAAGAGGGAAAATGAACAAAACTAGAGAGACGAGATCTCACTCAACACAATCATCATTCTCCTGATGATGAAATACACTCAGTAGTTCAAAAAGCGTTGACTCTATTATTTGTGATGTGATTTCCCAAAATATTTTTATTTCAATAATGAATAGTTAAGCCACGCGGGTTTTAGAAGGCAACACTCAACAACAGACCACCTTGTTATGCTTAGGATCATTGTGGAGGAATGTCATAATGATAAATCCAATCTCTTTTGTTTCTTTGTGGATTTTAGAAAGGTTTTCGATACAGTGCCTAGAAATAACCTATGGAGTAGATTAGAATAGCTAAAGGTTCCTTTCGAGTTGAGAGTTGTCATTATAAGGTTCTACGAGAATGTAATTTCCAAGTTTAAGAGCAATGAGGGGTGGTCAATAGATATTAAGTATAACATCAAAGTTAAACAAGGTTTCCCCCTCTCCCTAGCCTATTTGGGATTTACATCGACAAGCTAGAAGGTTGTTAGAGGAAGCAGGTCGTGTTGCCATGATCTTAGCTAGAATAGTCATCATCCTTCTTCTCTATGCTAACGATATTTTTCTTCTGGCAAGGTGCCCATCTGATCTTGATAAGAAACTAAGACTTCTTAAGGATTTATGCTCTACCACGAGTATGACTGTTAACACTGACAAAAAAAAAGTTATGATTATCAAATCCAAGAAGGAAACTTACGCTAATTTTGTGTATGAGAATAACAACTTGAGGAAGTGTCTTCTTATAAGTACCTAGGAATTGATATTCATCACAAGCTCAATTGGAACTATAGCATTGATAAAAGGATTAATGGAGGGTGGAAAGCTTATTTTGGTCTTCAAAATAATTGTAAAGCAGCAAACCTTGTGATGTGGGATAAAAAGAAGCTCCTCTTTGAAACTTTAGTCACTCGCGTTATCTTGTATTGATGTGAGGTTTGGAGTTGCAACATCTCTAAAGAATCCTAGAGAGAGATTGAGCAAATCCAGAAGTGTTTTATAATGTATAACCTCAAAATTAAAAGCAATACACCCTATCCTATTCTCCTTATAAAAGTGGGTCTTTCCCCTATCGAGAACCTAGCTATGACTAGGTTCCTATTGCATAAGCACAAAATCAATAACATTGGAGACCATAGAATCCCTAAGCTAGCTTTAAATTCCAGCCAAAACCACCTGAGGCTCAAACGAGGTTGCTATAAAGATACGAGGGCCTGGTTAAACCATTGGGAGATTGACGAAAATGTTGCATTGCAAAATATTAATAACATTAAAAATATTGTTACTTCTAAGTTTAAAGAGAAAATGTTGTGTGAAAAAGATTTAGTGGCTAAAAGAAAATTAAGATATTATAACGAGGCCATCAACCCTACTCTAGAAGATCAAAAGTGTCTCTATGTTTTAACTAACTCAAAGGAAAATATTAATATAGCTAATATAAGAACGAACTCTCACGAGCTCCATAGTGAAACAAATTGTTGGGTAGTTCCTAAAACACCATGGGTGGAAAGGATCTACCATCTCTGTGAGAATATGAAAATTGAGGATGAAAATCACTTCCTCTTAGGGTGCCTATCGTACACCCACATTAGATCTTAGTTTCATAATCTTTGTTGCAATACCGACATTCCTAGCCTTTTAACATGTCAAAATTATAGTGAGCTTGAGACGCTTATCTCCAAGCTCTTTAAACATATGAGTACAATTTTAAAGAAAAATAAATAATTCATTTATTTAGGTCCGATAAACCAAAGTTTGGTCTGGGACGTTAACCACCACCACCATTATCATCAATAAAATAAAATAACTATTATTAATAATTAATTATTATTATATCTTTATTATTAGTCATATTTTCATTTCCAATGCATTAATTTAGGTTTAGGTTTTAATAATATTTAAGATTTTAGTAGGCCATTTTTAATAATAATTTTGTTAATTTATTATTTATTCATCTTTCTTTTCCTTGTTTGATTTTTCTTTTATTCATTCAATTTTCTAAAAATGAATCTCATTTGGAATTTGAAAAATAGGCAAATTCAAATTATACTATAAAAAAAATGCAATCATTTTTTCATTAAATAAATATTTTAATATTTATCCTAAATTAATTAACCATTTAATTTATATAACTACACTAATAATAACTATTACTCAGATAACTATTTATACCAAAAATATCCATATTTCTTTAAAACAATAAAAGATAAGGTTCGAATTCATGCGATTGTTCACATAAGAGTCAATTTAAAACAATAAAAGATATCGTTCGAATTTGCGCGATTGTTCAAAGAAGTGTCAATTAAAACAATAAAAGATACGGTTCGAATGCGCGCGATTGTTCACAGAAGTGTATAAAAGATTCCGGAGTGGGAAAAAAAGACTTATTCGGATGAGATTTTGTCACGTTTTGTCTTTTTACCCACTTTATTTTTGACAAAAGGCCGTGGGCGCCGTAATATGAGTTATTGACCCTGGCAGGTTTGACTAAATTTTAGCCATTAAACCCCATTTCAAAAAAAAATTATGAAAATGACAAGTTATCGGTGAAAATCACATAAAAGAAATTTTTGTCGACGAGTTTCAAACCAGCCAATGTGGTTCATCATCACAGAAGCCAAATTCCTAATAATGACAAGTTAATTGGGATATGGCATTAAATTTTATATTATTCATTAAATAATAAAAAAAATAGTTGTCTTTGGTTTTAACTTCATTAAATTTTATATTATTTATTATTTTCATTGACCATCAAGATTTCAAAATTATATGTGAAAATAACGAAAGTACACAAATATCAATATTATATATCGGAATGGCAGAAACAAAAAAATCCTTTTGATATTGAGTTTTTATAAATTAAATATATGAAGCAAAAGAGCTTAATAAATTATAAATGTGTTCATGTTTTTCAATTTATTATTTCTTAATTTTTTTACTCAGTTTTCATTTATGTGATTTAAATTGGTGTTGTTTAATTATTTTGCATTTTGGAATATTTTTTTTGTTATATTATTAGTTTTTGTTGTTTAAAATGTGTTTGTGAATGCATAAATAGATTCAATGTTTTCTGAAACCTAGGCATTTAGATTGCGGAGTGTTCAAAATGCAAACTCATAATTCCAACAAATTAGAGTGATGAATTTTAGACAATATTCATTAGAAGATATACTTGGGAAAGCTCCAAATCTTAGAACAAAGAGACCAAGACATCCAATTTATGAATCTAACAAGAAGTTAGATACTCAAATCTCAAGTGATCCTCTTAAAATTTTAAAACTCTAATAATCTAACTTCACTTTTTCTTACACCAATGTTACAAACTATACTTTCAAACGTGTTATCCAAACCTACTAATCCAATAATATATTAGAGGCTCAAATTTCAAGTAATGGCACTTCAAAACCCTAATATTTTAACTTGACTTTTTCTTGCACCCAATTTTATGTAAATAAATTATACTAACAATTGGCCCTAAAGGTGCAAATATACACTGAAGGAATTGAACATGCCTAGGATGGAGGATGGAGGAAATGTATTCAGGCTTGCAATAGTCTCACACTTGTGCATAGATACACCCAAGGAATTGAACATGCCTATGATGCTATTGCAAAAATGTTGCAGCAAAGGAAAGATAACAACCTAAGGGTGGAGTATGAATGGGAGGAAATGTATTTAGTCTTGCAATAATCCCACACTTGTGTAGATGCTTGTATAATAGATGTTGCTCCAACCACCTAGCTAAATCATTTTTTCCAATCATACCACTATGTCAAACTATTATATACATATTATATCCAAGCTATAACATGCAAGGTAATGAGTAGAAACATTACCATAGGCAATGACATCTTTCACTCGAGTGACCTTAAGATTACATTAAATTTTGCAATCAACATAATGAAGGGGGTTTATTTAGAGTTTTATTTGTCTTGTTTTAAAAATTTTAAATTAATTTGGAGCCATTAATTGCAGTTTTAAATTTAAATTTAAATTTTTTCTAACAAAGATTTGTTGGAATTGCAAATTTATGTGGTGTAGTTTATACAATCCAAGTGTCCAAGTGAAATTTCAAGACATTGTATCCATTTATGCATTAAAAATTACACTTTTAAAAATGAAAAGTTACAGATCTTATATGCATATATATAACCAATATAGATCCATTTTGAAGAGGATTAAATCTCTTGAGGTAAATACCTTTTTCCAAGTTTTGCACTCTAAAAGAAGTCCCATAGGCTATCTTTATCCTTGTGGACTTTAAAATTTTCTTTCTTTCTTTCTCATCTTTCAAAAAGTTTAAATGACTTTGGTAATTGATATGGTGCATGAGCCTCTTTATTTATATTTTATTTTCGATGTCATATTATAGTGATGCATCTTTATTTCTTATTTGTTAGTAATTTACATATGTAATATAATTGTAAAAAGTAAGGTTATCAAGTTTTTCTTAATATAAATATTTAAATGTGATTTTTTTTTAAATAATGCTAACTCAAAGTGAATTTGATTTACTGGAAAATTTTTATAAATAACTTAAAAAGTAATTATATTAAAAAAAAATTATAATATGTTTTTTTAAATTGAAATATTGAGTTTGAATGAAAGTGAGTTATTTAATTGTTGTGATAAATTTTCCACCACTTGAATGTTAACATTGTTAGCAATTTTGTTATTATGCCTTACTTTCTTTAATAATGAGCCAGTAAACATTTTCTCCATTTTTAATTTGAAACAATAAGTAAACACTCCTCACTCTTGATTTGAAAGAGTACCTACTAAGTATGTGACATGCATTTATAGTTTGGAAAATTTTCACATTATTGAATTTTGTATTTTACATATATTTGTTTTGTATGTGTATAACAAACATCAAAAAAATTAAAATTAAAACTTACCTTATAAATTTACTCTACCTATCCATTGTAGTAAGCTTATTTACATAATGGAAACCATACGCATGATTGTTAAACTATCCAAGTTATTATTAAGCATGGGTTTGATTATTTTGTGAACCATTGCATTTAGTACTAACTCGACCTTCCATGTGAATTTAATACATATCTATGCGGATTCTTGTTTTTAATTCCCATAAATTAAAGTTCACAGTATAGTTTTTAATGTTAATTCCTTTTCCGTTGATTGAATAATTTAACTCTCGATTTCATTAGAGATCTCTAGCACTTATTAAGCCTGCAGCTGTACATGTGTTTGGATATGTGCCTTCATCCTTTGAAGCCACCTACCGTCTTATCCATCGTTCGATTTGGTGATGGGCATCAACGATAATGGTTCGAGCGGGAAATGAATAGGCTATTACCCTTGCAAACCATAACTATTTTCCTCATTTCGATGTGCGTCTCCGCTGTGGTCACACTTACATCCTCCATGGCAGCAGGATGTTGCAGTCGGTTAGATTCCTCACCTCCATACTCTTTCAGGTGCTATGACATGTATGGGGGATGATTGCTTACATGATTTTTTAGTTTTTCTTCCTGCGGCCTGAACCTTCAAGGGTCTGTCTAGTTTTTCATTTGTGTTCAGAACCGTTTTGTGCCATCTCCCTAGAAATAATGGAAGATTGCAGGGTTTTCACGGGAAGTTCTAGCTTCTGTGGGTTTTTAAGGCCAAGATTACCTTCAAGCTCTCCAGCCCACTCCTGAAGGATGTATTATCAACTGATTTAGGTAATTAAAAATTTTAGGTTAAAATTTTCATGCATTCAAGTTAGCTTACATTGAACCTTCTGTGTATTTAGTGTTCTCCGTGAGTTTAGAATTTGAATATTTTGTTTAATTTTTCCCTTCAGCTTGCAACTCAGCTCTACGGAGGAGGTTATATCTTAGGTATGCATTCCTTCAAGTTTTCACCTGGACAATCTCTAGACTCCAGCCAATATTTTAAGATATTTTTCAGTTTAATAATTTGTTCCTCATTGTTTTTGGTTACAAGTCACTCCTTAATCTGAAGGCCGAGGATTTTCCCACGCATTTTTCTTCCAAGTCCAAGCTTGGGTTTATTGCAAGTTTTCTTATGAGGTTTTACCCTCCCAGGTACTTCGAGTTATTCTCTTCTCTGTTTTTTGAGACTTCTATTTGAATTCCAGTCATGAACGAAATTTTGCTCACCATAATTTCGATTCTGGTGACAAGGCTGTCAATTTGTTCATCTATCTTCATTTCTTAGCATGATTCTTCCTAATTCGGCATATTTGTAGACATTTCCATTACCTATAATGTCCATTGGGTCACGGTTCCCAATTATTTTTAAGGAATTTTAATGGGTTTTCTCTAAAACCGTTCTCTTGGTTAATGGAACCTTAATGGCATTTTATCGACCCAGTCACTCTGTAAATTATTGATTTATCATGTATAGTTTTCTTACTCCATTTTAAGTACTGTTCTTCCTTTCAGTGTTGAGTTTCCATATGGGGTTTTATCAATGTTACTGTATTGGAATTATTGAACCCTTTAAAATTGGAAGTGTTTCCTTATTCAGTAATTTGGTTCATTGTTTACTTATATATATATATATATATATATATATATATATATATATATATATATATATATATATAGATACATGTAAACTATTTTCAATTGGTATTACGTGCCCTTGGCCGGATAGTATATATTGTCCTCCAATGTATTTCTATTCTCTGCTTTTTACTATTATTGCGCAGCTTAAATTTCTGTCATAGTAACCCATTCTACGCATCAACATGCATGATAATTTTAGGGTTTTTCAGTTGAATAAATTAGTAATATAGTTTCTTTACAGATCAGGAAGATGGTCGGACCATCTCAGCTCATGTTAGTGTATACTTTAGGCATGGAGTAAAGATGTGTTATGGGGTTTAAGGTTTCCACCTTGGCTCCTGAACCAATAGTTCACTTCCAATTTATGCTTCAGATTAAACATGTTTCCCAGCTTATAGTCTAGCACTATAAATTCATTATTTTCTTGTATACAATAACAATTCGACAACACATTCCTATTTTTATTTTACTCAGTTACTCTCATTTTTCTGTTCTACAAATAAACCAGAATCTTTTCAAAGAATAAATAACATAAATAAATTGTATTATATTTACACAGTAAATAATGCATTATTTCTTTACTGCAATATACATTTTCTAGAATTCTAGTTATACACAATATTCAATTGATTCTTCCTTTACTACACTACATATTTTCTAGAATACTAGATATACACAATATTTAGTGCATTCCTTTAATAAACCAATCTATCTATAACATTTGAAATAAATAACTTTGTTTACTTATCTTATTTTGGACGCTACTGATGATGTCCTACCAACCTTAAGAGAGGCGATTACGTCATTTTCTTCCCCCGTGCTCCACACCTGAGAAGTATAGGTTGACAGATTTATAAAGAGACCTCAGGATCCCAAGTTCAGTCTATTTTCTAGAAATCTTCAGGAATGCTGAGTGTTTCCACTAGTCTCTACTAGCTTAATAAAATCTTCACTCTCTCCCTCTTTTCCTTCT
This sequence comes from Pinus albicaulis, assembly GCA_034641835.2. Classification (NCBI taxonomy): domain Eukaryota; kingdom Viridiplantae; phylum Streptophyta; class Pinopsida; order Pinales; family Pinaceae; genus Pinus; species Pinus albicaulis. The sequence goes on from CM076575.1 coordinate 136,361,575, forward strand.
TTAGTTACTGAACATAACCCCTTTTCCTCACTGGGATGTACCTTTATCCTCAGAGGAGAAGGTAAATGTCAAAAAAATTTCAACCACTTCTTAGTTCTTGGAATACTTTTACCATTAGTCTTCTTACTTTTATGAACCAATTTTACATAAGAAATTTTATTTTTCAACAGAACAATATTAATCCATGTTCATCCAATAATATTTCTCAAAGAAAATAAAATGTTTTTAGTTTCTTCAAAATAAATAAAATGCCATAACAACTAGTTAAACTACTAGTTAACACTTAAGCCAGTTGTCTCATTTGTTTCCTTGGTTACTGAACATAACCCATTTTCCTCACTGGGATGTACCTTTATCCTCAAAGGAAAAGGTAACTGTCCAAAAATGTTCAACCACTTTTTGAGTTCTTTTAATACTTTTACCATTAGTCTTCTTACTTTTATGGAACCACTTTTCCATAACTAATTTTATTTTTCAACAGAACAATATTAATCCATTTTCGTCCAATAATATTTCCCAAAGAAAATAAAATGTTTTTAGTTTCTTCGAAACAAATAAAATGACATAACAACTAGTTAAACAACTATTTAACACTTAAGCCAGTTGTCGCAAATTCCCCCCTTGGAAGTAAACACCATCCTCGGTGTTTCACTCCAACTCAGCAAATAATTCTGGATAAGCCTCACGAACAAATCCTTCGTCTTCCCAGGTAGCCTCATCCGAGTTGAAGTGCTTCCATTGCACTTTAACCTAGGTGATGGCTCGCCTCCAGAGCATGATTTCTCTCCGGTCGAGTATACGCTGAGGTTCGACCAGATATTCATCGTTCGACTCTACCTGCAATCAACAAAACTATAATTAAATTCTCATAAAATTCTTGTATTTCGAGTTACGATTTTTAATCTTGTCCTACCTGGATGTTTTTTCATTGGACTACATGCTTTGGGTCATGCATGTATCGCTTCAGTAAGTACATGGAACACATTGTGCACCCAGATGTGGCTAGGTAAGGCCAAACAGTATGCCACAGGCCCCATCCTTTCAAATACCTGGAAAGGTCCACAGAATCTAGGAGCCAACTTGGCACAAGAGGTCCACCTTAATGTGCTCCTCTTTGGTTTAATCCTTACATACTCATGATCGCCTATTTCAAATTCTCGATAAGTCTTATTCTTATCTGCATATACCTTTTGCTGATCTTGAGCATATCTTATATTTTGTCTGATCTTTCTTACTTCCGATTCCATCTTAGCTAGCATTGCCATCCCAAGCATCAAATTAGTTTCGAGGTTGCTCCAATTGATGGGTGTACGACACTGTCGTGCATATAAAGCTTCGAAGGTACTCATCTTAAGAGACTCCTGATAACCATTATTGTAGGAAAATTCTACCAAGTGAAAATATTCTTCCCATTTTTTGTTGTTGTTGCATCACGTACATGCGCAGCATATCCTCCAAAACTTGGTTTACTTATTTGGTTTGTCCATCCATCTAAGGATGATAAGCGGTGCTGAAATTTGTTTGGGTTCCCAAACCTGTAAATAAGGTCTTCCATAATGTTGAAGTAAACTTCACATCTCTGTCGGATATGACTGTCTTTGGTATGCCATGCAGTCTCAAGATCTCTCTCATAAATATATCCTCTATTTTCACAGTTTTGTAAGTATACTGTACTGGTATAAAATGCACTTCCTTGCTCAATCTATCAACCACCGCCATAATGCAGTCATTGTTCCCTTTTTATCGTGGTAAACCAGTAATGAAGTCTAGAGATATCACTTCCCATTTCCATTCAGGTACTATTATGGGTTGCAACAATCTGGTTGGATGTTGATGTTCAACCTTAACCTATTGACACTCTAGACATTTGTTTAATATTCTGCAATTCTTTTCCGCATACCAGGCCAGGAATAAACCTTTCTAATTGCAGTCAACATCTTCCGATATCCTGGGTGTCCTGAATAATTACTTTGGTGATATTCATTTGTGATTATCTTCTTCAAATCCATTCGATTTGGTATATATATCTTTTTCTTAAAGGTTAGCAATTGATATTTGCTAACTTCATAGTCTAAAGGTTTTTCTTGCTTTCTAGCCTCCTCCATTTGCTACCATAAAAATTGGTATTCAGGATCCTTCTAGGCTTCCTCTTTTACTTGATCTAGAAATTTACATTCAATTTGGTTATAGAAAAGTTCATAAACACAATGTAGTTTTTTGCTTTACGCATCTTCCACGTGGTTTTATTTACCTTTTACATGTTGAATATCAATGTCAAATTCACTTAGGAAAGCATTGCATATTGCCTGATGAGAGTTTAGATCAGCTTTCTCAAAGTAGCTGGTTAGGCTACTCTGGTCAGTATTTAACAATAACCTCTTTCCCAGTAAATACTGCCTCGGAGTGCATGCACTACCGCTATCAGCTCCAGGTCATAGTCTAAATATCTTTTTTCATGCTCTTTTAACTTTCTGGATTCGCAACCACTTTTCCTTCTTGCGATAAAACTGCCCCAACTCCTTCTTTACAGCCATCTGTACAAAAATCAAACTCTTTGTTGGGGTCGTCTACCCTCAACACTAGGGCAGTGGTCAACATATGTTTTAATCTTTCAAAACTGATCTGGCATTCATTATTCCACTTAAATACATTTCCGTTCCTCTGGAAGGAGGTGATTGGGAAAGCAATTTTGGAGAACCCCTCAATGAACCGTCGATAGTACCCATCCAATCCCATAAAGGATCAGATATCTGCTAAATTTTGGGGGATTCACCATTCCATAATTGTCAAAAATTTCTCTGGATAAACTGCTATTCCCTCAGCTGAAATAACATGGCCTAGATACCAAATTTCTTCCTTGAAGAAATCACATTTTCTGAACTTGGCATACAACTAATGTTTTCTTAGCATCTCCAACACTATTCTTAAGTGCTCCTTGTGTTCTTCCTGATTATTTGAATAAATTAAAATATCATCAATAAATATTAGCACAAAAATATCCAAGAAGGGGTGAAATATGTCGTGCATCAGGGTAGTACCACAAACTCGTAATTCTTGTATCTGGTACAAAAAGCAGTCTTGTAGATGGCCTCACCCTTTATCCGAATCTGGTGATACCCAGACCTTAAGTCTATTTTTGAAAATATTGTGGCCCCCTTCACCTGATCAAATAGGTCATCAATTCGAGGTAAGTGTTATTTATGTTTAACTGTTAGTTTATTGAGTTGTCTATAATTCATGCACATTCACATAGTTCCATTTTTCTTCTTTACAAACAACGCTAGTTCTCCCCAAGGGGACGCAATCGGTCGAATGTACCCTTTGTCCAACAGCTCCTACAATTTCATTTTTAATCCAGTCAGCTCTCAAATACTCATTCGGTACGGGGCCCTTGAAACTGGTAATGCTCTTGGCATTAACTCAATGGTGAAATATATATCTCTTCTTGGAGGTAATCCTGGTGCATCTTCTGGAAATACATCCATGAAGTCTTGTACCACTGGTATATTCTCCATCATAGGAGTCTTCTCCCTAGAATTGGCATAACCCACTTGGATGGCATAAATTTGACACCCTTTCCTCATACATTTATTCATTTTGGATGTTGTAATAGGATGCAGCTGTAGTAGTTTCTTGATTCCCTGAATCTCTTTGCAAGTTCCATCTTGAATGCTATAATATATAATATTTTCTTTACAATCCACCAATGTCCAATGTTCCTACAGCCAATCCATGCCGAACAATACATCTTAGGACCCTAATGGCAGTATGTTAAGGTCCACGATTAACATCTAGTTTCCAATTTCCAATGTACAGTTTGGAATTTTGGCACTTACCTTTCTTTTTGCACCTGTGGCTAGCTGTACCAGCCAAGGATTTTTTAATTTCTAACTTTGTAATTTACATACTTCTACAATTTTTGTGTCTACATAACTTAAACTTGCACCTGGGTCAACCAAAATAGAAACAGGCTGCAAGAGTAGCTTACCTTAAAACTCTATCATTGTTGGTTGATAATCCTCCTGACGATCTTACAATGCTACGTTGATTTTTAGGTCCCTATATTACTAGTATAGTCCCTTACTATTGTTACTGTAACCCCCTTATTGTTATTATTGCACCCCTGTAACCCCCATATTGCTATTATTGTGCCCTTAAATTATTATTGTTAGGTCGGCTAGGATTACATTGTTCCCCCACTAGGATTACATTGTGGCCCCATGGACTCCTATATATAGAAAGGAGGTTTTGTAATTTGTATCATCCAAGAATTGTTCATTCATTTAATGTATTAGAGGTTTCCCCCTTGAAGTGGCTTATTTCTAAGGCGTTGATATCTCTTTTCTTCTATTTTTGGAGTAGCGAAACCCTAGAATGTCAAAGCTCTGATACCAAATGTGGTCATCGTGGAATTTTCGCTATAATTTTTTTTCTACAAAGCTTAAGAATCTGAAATTTTTAGAGTGCGAAGCCAAAATCTAAGGAACATCATCACAAAATTTCAGAGCTTGGTTCGTAACATTTTCGGAGATATGATCTGTGAAAGTTAGGTCATTTTGTAGGCTCCTGAATTTAACCTAAATAGGTCATCATGGTATTTTCATAATAACTATTTTTCTATGAAGTTTCAGAAGCTGAAATTTTTAGAGTACGAAGCTGAAATCCTGAGGAACATCGTCGCAAAATTTCAGATATTGGTTCGCAATATTTTCGGAGATATGATTTTTGGAAGTTAGGGTTTGTTTAGGCTTTTGAATTTCATCTCAAAGAGGTGATCGCGGGAAAATATTCATAGATCTCTCTCTGAGCATCAGATTGGAATGATGTAAAAAGCGAACACAAGTACATAGATTTTAGTTTTTTTTCTACCAATTTCAGAGCCAAAGGAGGAAATAGTGATACGTGGAAAGTCATACAAGTTCGATCTACTAAACCAATCGAAAATTGGGTCATTGTGGGAGATTGGACATAAATTTGTCTTGAAGAATCCAAATTAGATCAGACCTGTGGAATTTGAAAGAAGCTTCAGAGGGCTACTATAGGGCTAAATTTCAGATTTTTAGGATCTGCAATTATAGAGATAATTCAATTTCAATATATAGCTCCTCCAAAGCAAGTAAAAGGTGTGTGTTTTTTTTTCCCGAATTGCATAAGTCTTGTTTGAAGAATCAAGTTGAATTGATTCCAAGGGAATATTGTAGAATATATATCTATATCAAATTCCAAAATGGCCCCTAAAAATAATTCAACACCCATTAAGCCTTTAGAAGGCTCTACTATGACTCATGAAGACAAAGAATGGCAACATGACATAACAAAATTACAAGAGCAAGTGCAACAAATTTCTCTCTCGCAAAGAGCAACAAAAAATGAAATGGAAGTTTTGAAGAAAGGCATGGAAACTAAGATGGATGGTTTGAAGAAAGGCGTGGAAGATAAGATGAATGGTTTGGAAGCTAAGATGGATGGCATAGAAGTGGGCATGGAAGTTAAATGGATGACATAGAAGCTAAGATCGATGAAAAAATGAAAGACACCATGGAAAACATGAAGAATGATATAAAAGTAGACATAGAAGGTTTGGAAAAGTTGATACATGAAATTTTTCCTAATGGTGAAAAGATAGTTGAGGAAACTCATGATGAGAAAAAAATAAATGTTAATTGTGATATCATAAACTCTAATGTTGGAGGGAAGAACCACCATATTCCAAAAATGGATATGAGGAAGTTTGATGGAAAGGATCCTGTAACATGGGTACTACAAATGGATCAATATTTTGATCTCAATAATGTGAAAAACACACAAAAGGTACGCATTGCAAATTTACATTTAGAACAAAATACATTTTTATGGTATTGATGGCTTTCTCCCGTAAAAAAATTGTGACTTGGTCAATTTTTATGGAGGAAATGATAACACATTATGAGGATACAAAGAGAAACACCTTCTTTAGCCAATTGATAAATCTCAAACAAAAGGGTTCAGTGGGGGAGCACATTCAGGACTTCCAAAAATTGAATATAAGGGTAACTGATATTTCAGAGGAACACATGATTGATCTCTTCCAAGGTGTTTGAAAATCCCAAAGGACTCCCACCTATTCGTGATCATGATCATGTTATTAATTTGATTCCAGGAAGTGTTCCTCCAAATATCAAGACTTATAGATATACTTATGTCCAAAAGAGTGAAATTGAACGTATGATTGCATAAATGTTAGAGGCAGGTATAATTAAACCTATTCAAAGTTCTTTCTCTACTCCTGTAGTATTTGTACACAAGAAGGATGGATCATGGCGGATGTGTCCATATTATAGGGAGCTCAATAAGCTCACCATTAAAGATAAATTTCCCATTCCTGGATTGATGAATTATTGGATGAATTACATGGAGAAATTTACTTTACCAAGTTAGATCTTCGTTGAGGATATGATCAAATTAAAATGAAGACTGGAGATATTCCAAAAACAGCATTTCGAACTCATGAGGGTCATTATGAATTTTTGGTCATGCCTTTTGGCCTTACCAATGCACCTTCTACATTTCAAGGGTTGATGAATTCCATTTTCAAACCCTTCCTTAGAAAATTGTGCTAGTATTTTTTGATGATATACTAATCTACAGCAGGTCTTGGAAGGATCATGTTGAACATGTTGACAGGGTGCTCAAACTATTGCAGGAGAAACAATTATATGCAAAACATCCAAATGTTTCTTTGGAGTACAAGAGGTGGAATATCTGGGTCATATTATATCTCACGAGGGTGTTAAAGTAGACCCTAACAAAATTAAAGCCATTAAGGAATGGAAAGTCCCCACGACCATAAAGAAGTTGTGAGGATTTCTCGGGTTAACAGGGTATTATCATAAGTTTGTTAAGAATTATGGGAGAATAGCAGCACCTCTAACAACATTATTGAAGAAAGATGCATTTTCATGGACTCCTGAAGCAACTAAGGCCTTTGAACATCTTAAAGAGGCAATGTGCCTAGCATCAGTCTTAGCTACGCCAGACTTCACAAAAACCTTTATTGTGGAATGTGATGCCTCAGGAAATGGAATTGGTGTAGTTTTAATGCAGGAAGGAAGACCCATTGCTTTTGAAAGTCATCCAATCAAAGGAAAGTATTTACAAAAAACTATTTATGAGAAGGAAATGTTAGCAATACTGCATGCACTAAAGAAATGGCGAACTTACCTAATGGGAAGACACTTCAAGGTAAAAACTGATCATGATAGTCTTAAACACTTTTTGGAACAAAGACTATCTTCAAAAGAGAAACAAAAATGGGTCACAAAGATGTTGGGTTATGAATTTGAAATAATCTACAGAAAAGGGAAGCTAATTGTTGTTGCAGATGCACTCTCAAAAAATAATGAAGAGGTGGAAGCATTGATTTGTGCCATCTCTATTATCCAACCAGATTGGATAACCGAAGCAAGAGATGAATGGAAGAAGGATGAAGAAGTGTGGACACTCATTCAAAAGTTGCAGCAAGATCCTAGTACATCTGATACATTTAGTCATAAAAACGATTCCTTATGGTACAAATATTTCTTATATCTTTATAAGAATTCCCGACTAAAAATAAATATTCTTTTGGAATTGCACACTTCTCCTTTAGGAGGACACTCAGGATTTTTAAAAACTTACCACAGGGTGAAGAAAGATTTTTTTTGGGATGGCCTTAAATCTGATATTCAAAAGTTTTTGGCAGAATGTTTGGTTTGCCATCAGAATAAAGTTGAGACAATTAAGACCCCAGGTCTTCTACAACCTTTATCCATTCCAAGTAAACGTTGGGAGGAGATTTCAATGGATTTTATCATAGGTTTATCTAATTCCGAAGGAAAGAGTGCCATCATGGTGGTAGTTGATAGATTTACCAAGTATGCACACTTTTGTGCATTATCTCATCCATTTAAAGCAAGTACAGTTGCTACTACATTTATGGACACAATTCAAAAGCTACATGGAAACCCAAGGGTTATTGTGAGCGACATAGATCCCATTTTTACTGGAAATTTTTGGACGAAATTATTTTCTTGTTTGGGTACTAAATTAGCTCATAGCTCATCTTATAATCCTCAATTCAATGGTCAAACTGAGATAGTAAATAAATGTTTGGAAGGATATCTTCGTTGTTTTGTATCTGATAAACAAACACAATGGGTCAAGTGGTTATCTCTCGTTGAATGGTGGTATAACACTTCCTTCCATACTGCAGCAAAAATGACCCCATTCTTGGCACTTTATGGATATCATCCATCATCCATCACATCATCTTTAAGAGAAAATTCGAAGGTTCAAGTAGTGGAAGATCACATCGAGCATCAACAAGAAATTCTCCAACTCTTAAAGGATAACCTAAATTTGGCACAAAATCGAATGAAACAACAGACAGATCAAAATCGCAGCGAAAGAAGTTTTGATGTAGGAGATTGGGCATTTTTATGACTACAACCATACAAACAAATGCCCCTCAAGAAAGCTAAGAAGGATAATAAATTATCACCAAAGTACTATGGTCCTCACAAGGTGTTGCAAAATATTGGTACTATGTCATACAAATTGGAGCTTCCTACTTCTTCACGAGTGCATCTAGTTTTCCATGTTTCATGCTTAAATAAGGTTATAGGTGAAAATCTTCCAATTCAAACAATATTTCCAGAACTTGACGAGGAAGGAAAAATCATATTGGAACCTGAAGCGATCACGGAAACAAGAACTTGACAACTACAGAATCGATCAGTTTCAGAGTATCTCATAAAGTGGAAGAACTTACCCACTAAAGATTCTACATGGGAGGATGATAATTTTATACAAAAGCACCCAGAGCTACTCAAGCATTGAGGACAACACTTTTTTGAAAGAGAGGGGCATGTTAGGTGCCTATATTACTAGTATAGTCTCTTATTGTTGTTAGTGTAACCCCCTTATTGTTATTATTGTACCCCTGTAACCCCCATATTGCTATTATTGTGCCCTTAAATTATTATTGTTAGGTCGGCTAGGATTACATTGTGCCCCCACTAGGATTACATTGTGGCCCCATGGACTCCTATATATAGAAAGGAGGTTTTGTAATTTGTATCATCCAAGAATTCTTCATTCATGTAATGTATTGGAGGTTTCCCCCTTGAAGTGGCTTATTTTTAAGGCATTGATATCTCTTTTCTTCTATTTTTGGAGCTGGTTTCACAACGTTGATTCTGGGTATATTTCAGTCTACATATCCCACTGCAGAAGCTTGCATATTAGCAATTTTTTCACTTCTCCCTTGCTGTGGGAAATTTTTGTAGTAATGAGCCTCACCGCACCCCCAACACTGCAAAGGTGGTTTTGGGGCTTGTCCTTGCTCAAGTTTGTTGGAAGCCTCTATAGGCCTCTCTTCGGTAGGCCATAGGCTTCTTTGGTGGTTTCTTCCAAATTGTTTGCTCAATGTATTCCATGCAGAATTCTTAAAGTTTCTATTTCTAGCACTTTTGAAATTTGAACTTCTTTTCTCTCATTTTCTTGGCTGCCAAATTTTGCCCAATTCTCCTTTTTCCTTGGACTGCTGATAACACATTCCTGCCTTCTGAATTTCTTCTTCCATGGTCCTTGGATTCATGAATTCAATTCATTCCTTCATGTGGGATGGAAAACTACTTAAGCACAGTTGAAATTTAGCCTTTTCATCCCTTAGATAAGGAACATATCTTAATAGGGAAGTGAACTTGGTTATGTAGTCATGAATTGTCATTTGACCCAACTCCAAATCATGGAATTCTATGGATTTTTCATCACAGAAATGCTCTGTTAAGTATTTGTCTTAAAATATTGCTGGAACGAATCCCATGTCACATCTTGATCTTCAATGCTATGAACGTTCTTTACTTCCTCTCACCACAAGGTGGCCTTTTCTCTCGACTGGTAGATGGCCAATCTGGCTTTAATGTTTTTGTTGTACTCGTAGAACTGAAAGTAATTTTTCATATTAACCAGCTAGGCTTCTACCACCTCTTCAGCTTCTCCATCAAACGTAGGTCGTTTTATCTTCCAAAAATCACCTTGTAGTTCCACCTTTTGTTTCTTAATTTCCTGCTGATTCGACACATTACCAGCATCAGCCACATTGTAGTTTATGTTCTTGTTGCTTCACTATGAATGGCTTATGTCCATTCTGTCAGTGGTTTGGTCCTTGGTTTTTCGTTCATTTTATTCCTTCATTTCCCTATCGGGACTGGGTTTTAACATCCCCTGATTCTGTTTGTCATAAAGGCTCTTAAGTATCCTTTCTTGTTTTGCATCAGGCGTTCATCGTCACTTCTCACCGAGGCCATTTCTTCCTGTTAGGATATTTCGACAAATAGGAAATAGTTAATAATAACTTAGTCTAGTGTAGAGTTAGGTAAAGTGTGTTTATTTACCATGTGCATGTGTAACTTATAATTTGACAGTCATGATTTGTAGTGATCCGATGGTTATCTCTCACCTCGGTATTAACGACACTTGATCTGTGGCTTAACACTTGATTGGTCCATGATCTCTATTTAAAGAGCATTAAGGGTCATTTTTCCAGTAACCGTTTATGAGAGAAACATATGTAACTTTTCTTTTTATATTAATAAATTGCCTTAAGTGGCCGCATTGGCTCAGGCCATGGACTGTTTCCCTCTTTGAGGGTTTTAACCACGTGATTATACTGGTGTACTAATTTGTGATCTATTTGTGATCGGTGACCTTTGGTTCTTGATCTACAAAACTTACCCTATACTTTCCTACATGGTATCAAAGCTATTTTGAGGGTCGTGTCCATTGTTGATCAAAATCCGAAGTCGGTTTGACTGCATCAGAATGTCGTTTTGTAGATCTACTATTTATGAAATCTTTGGGTTTGGAGAACTACTCGGTTGTGTCTGGAGCATCTGTTACAATGAGGAATGTCTTTCGTTTCATGCGAAAAGGTTTCCGACTGCCCAAGTTATGACATTTTATATCTAGAGGTATAAAGCATCTGTTTCACAGTTATATTTGTTAATAGTTCTGCTTATTTCGGTTCCCTTTTTTTATTTTCTGTTTTTAGGTTTTATTTGTTTTTCGGATTTGTTGTGGTTCCCATGATTTGGCAGGTTTGGAAATACCTAATGATGAGACAAAATAAAACCACTTTGGGACCTAAGGATCTAGCCCTCCTGGGTCCAGAGAGGGATCTCTCTATAAATGCAAACAATAATATATCTTTGAAGTTAAATTTAAGGTATTAGGCTAGTTATAGGGCACAAGGGTTGTTTTTTTGCTTTTTTTTGTTTGTTTTTTGGTTGGGAAACATGAAAGAAGGGTTCAATGTAAGACAAAGGAATGAGCAAAGAAGGATTTTAGGAAATGGGAAGATAATTCAAAGAAAACTCAAGTCCATTGGGCAATGGGGTCATAAAAGGGTTTACTTGCAATTCAATATTCAAGGCTTTCAAGTGGGCTAGTCATCTAAAACAGAGGATCTCTAAAGATGATAGTGTGGGATGAAATGATAAGGAAATGAAGGTGAATGACAAGGAAACCTTCCAAGGTGACCACTTAGGAGCAAATCTAGGGACAGGGCATGCCTTAATTTTCTATGATCACACTCCAAATGAGGCTAACTCTTCAGACAATAGAAAAAATTTAAGATTTGACACAAAGTGAAGCCTAAGATCAGAGAAAGACTTTTAACTTTCAATGCTTTTGAAATTCAACTTAAGGGACCTTAGAAAGGTAAACTATTGGAAAAGGACCTTAGTGAGACAAAACGAACTCTGAACCTCCCAGTATCCCAATTATTTTAGTTAAAACCAGAAAAGAACATATAAAAGAAAACTCTAAATTCATACATCAGTAAGCAGGGAGAACCTCCTATACTAGTTAAATTATATTGAATTTGTTCTTAGATCACACAATTAGCAGAAAACATCAAAGATAAGAAGAGCAAGAAGCATTAGGGTACTTTACAGCAGTATATCCTAAGCTCGATTACTTATTCTTATCAGAGAAATGAAATATGATGAATAACAGAGGGAAAACATTGACAAAGGTAGAACACATCACCGCTGATTTAGATCAGGAACCAATGAACATGCTTTTCATATTAAAGAGCAACACCAGTCACATACATCATTGTCCAGCAACTTGATATCAACTAGAAATCATCTCCCAGCCTATTTTAAAACTAATACACACAAAACTCTATCTCAGTGAAACAACTTACAATCCACGGTTAACCAACATTTACAATGTATTTTTGAGAAGTTCTTATAGTTGAAAGAGTGGCTGTAGAGGTAGATAGAACTTTAAATGAAACATTAAAATAGAGGAAGAAGAGTGATTGAAGCCCATTCGCTTTTAATATCCTGTATTTACTTTCAGTACTCTTTGGGTGAATTAGTGGTCTTTGATAGGCGGAAAATAACTCCAGAGGTATGTTTCTTGAAGTACTCTCTGGCAGTTTGTACTTTGTTTGTACATTGGGAAAATTAAGGTGGATAAATGACTTTTAGGCCTTCCATACTGTGTAACTAATGCTCTGACAATCTTAGGACTTCTATTAGGGTGGTGATCTTCTCGGGAACTTTATGGAGAATAAAAAACATTATGGGAACTTGTCCTTTCTTGGGAAAGAACATTCTGCTGATGTGAAAATGCTGATATGGCTTGTTTCATGTGCTTTAGGCTTTATTAGCCTTCTGGATCGTTTATAAGGTCTTCAGTCTATATCTTCGTCCTTTAAACACTAGATTAAAGAATTTAATCTTAAATAATGAGCTTTAAATCCTTTTAATATTTCATTGATACTCTTTTCCGCTTCAATTCTTATCTGTCTGTGAATATGCAGGTTTTAATGGCACATGAAAGGTTTGAAACAGAGTTTAACACTGATCTTTTAATGAAAATATGCTTTAAAAATTTCTCAGGTGTCTTCCCTGCAATCTTCGGCTCTGAAAAAATGGCATCCTGTGCTCTATTTTACCCTATTTGTGATGGTGAGACAGAGCGATTTTTACCATTCGTAACCTTGAAAAAAGACGATAAACATGTTAAGAAATCAATGGGAGTGGAAGAGAATGTTGTGGAGGCTCATGGATGATGGAGAGAAGTGATGAAAATAGTAGCAGCAACGAAGAAACAGGTGAAAATCATGGCGTAATGGTGAAGAACTGAGCCGATGAAGGTTTGGTATGAGGACAGTTTCGGGCCATTGGATTAGATGGACAGATGATGATCAACGGTCAGGATTTCCCGGCCAAGTTGTTAGGCAGAAGAAAATGACTTTAGTGTAAAACACAAAGTTTATGGCTTGGGTGAATTACAAAGGAAAAGGTTTAAAATAAATGAAATCAGATGCCTTGGTGGTGGGACCGGAAGGGTGGAGGGTGATTGAACGTGGACCATTGGATCTCAGGAGGAGATCAACGGTGGAGATCAACGGTGAAGTTCTAAAGAAGGCTTGATGAAAGGGATATGAGATGAGGACGCGATGCGATGTGAGCCGTTGATCTAAGTAATCAACGGTCAGGATTAAAAGAAGCATTATATCAGGGAAGGGTGGTTTTGGTGATAAAATAGCTGGTTTCGCGTGGCTCCATGGTGGTTTCAAAATTTTGCCAAAAAAACGCAATATGCCTTGCCGCCTGACACGTGTCCTCCCCAAAACCGCTTTCATCGTGTAAATTTGAAACTTTAACCGTCGAACGCTGAAAAAATGTGATATGCACCTCAGTCATTGGATGTGGGACCAGGAGATCTGACGGTGCAGGATGGTGTGCGATATGGAAAGATGCACGGTCGGTAGTGGTGGGGAATAGCCCAGTGTGGTTTAAATGCACACCGTCGGATCTATGGAATGGATGGCGGAGATTAAAAGGTGACAACAGAGGCAGAGGGGCAAGTAAATGGACGGGGAGAATGAGATTCATTGGATACAAAGAGATCAACAGTGGAGATCTAATCGCATCGGAGACAGGCAGGGGGCCAAAACTCTGAATTTTGATGTTGCGATTATGTGTGGACCGTCGGATCTGTATGGACGATCAACGGTGGAGATTCAGCCAGAGATCGCCAATCGAAGGAGACAAGGTGGCGCTCATGAATTCTTGCGATTGGCGATTATGTGAGCCAGCACAGGCCATCAGATCATCAAAGAGATCAACGGTGGAGATTGTAGTGGTGGCCGATAGAAAAAATATTTCTCGCGTCGGAAAATTACAAGAAACAAAGGAAAAGGCACACACGAAAGGCTCCGATTGCGATTAGCACCTGGGGCTTTAGCACCTGGTCTTGGGCACAGGTCATATGCGGCGAAGGGGTTAGGGGCTTAGCCGAAAGGGGCTTAAGGCCTCAAATGAAAAAGGGGTTTTTTAAGCCAAAATCAAGGTTTTTCAAGGAATTTCTTGGCTTTCGGTAAAGGGGAAAAGGATGTTTTAAGCTTGTAAAAGGGATTTTTAGGGGCTTAAAAGGATTTTGGAGGCTTTTTAGAGGGAAATGGAGGTTCTAAAGGGGAAAAAGAGGCTTAATGGAAATGAAGGGAAATTAGTGAAAATGGGAAAATTATAGAGGCCTTTTGAAGCATTCTTTTACATAAAACTGTAAGGATTTTTTAGTGGAAACAACCTCTTCAAAGGAAAAAGACACATAGAGGCTTCAAGGATGAAAGATTTTCAAGGGAAATGTTTCTCTTGAAGGATCAAAAACATTTTAGCCACCTGTTTGCTATGTCAAAATTTATGGGTGGCTAATAGTGGCTCCACATGGGGATGGCATCTTCTTGAAGGTGTCAAGAATCCCATAAAATAATCTTTGGAAGTAGGCCAGATGTCTGATTATTTAACCATATTTTCTTCTTAAATCAGCTTCCACAACTCATGAAAACATCATATCAGCAACAATATTCTCCCAAACAATCTATCTGCCCTTCCTACAATCCTAACATTTCTTCTTCAAGGTGCATTTAGACTTGCAGACCTTCTTCATCTTTTATTTTTTATTTTTTATTGAAAGCAGAAAACAATAATATAATTCTACCCTTATTCCTCCATGAGACCAGATTAGACAATTGGTCTCATATTTTCTCTACCTATACTAATATTTGCTAGGATTAGACTATCTAGCGGATTTCTTTCTCTACATTCTAAAACAAAAATTAAAAAATAGTCAAACCAGGATTAGATTGTCTGGTTTGTTATGGGTCCATGGCATAAAGACGGACATGAACTAAACTTTGCAGGAAATTGAAACCAAAATTTTGAAGGCTTGAAATTGTGAAACATTAGAGCATCCTTCTTTCTCTTGTGACTCAGATTTTGAGCTTGTAAGAGTCACCTTTCTTCTTCATTTCAGCTTTGGTTTGGGCTTGTTAGAGATGATTCTTCTTTTTTCTTTGCTGGTTTAGGTTTTTAGCATATTAGAACCAGCCTTCCTTTTCTTCGGCTCAGGTTTTGAGCTGATTTGAGCCATTATTTAGCACTTCACATGTTCAAGTTTTGAGCTTGTCTGAACCTTTTATTTTCTCCTTTTTTTGTATTTTTCCTTTTTCTTTGAAACTGAACAAAGAAATGGTATTTACAATGGGAGTGGAAAATTTAGACTCTGGACTTTAGCAGTAGTAATTTTTGAGCATCTTGCCATTGACAAGACCCCCAAACAGATCTATACCATCTAACTCTTGCAGAAAAAAGGCATTGGGACCAATGGTGGATTGGATGATGTAAGGACCTTGCCACAAATTGTCAAATTTTCCATGCTTACCCTTGTCCTCTCTTCTAGAGTCCCACTTGAGCACCTTATCTCCAATCTTGAAGTCACAAGCTTTTGCTCTTTTATCAAACAAATTTTTGATGCTCTCTTGCACTTTTTGAGCTCTTTTGTAGACCTCTTCTCTTGTTTGCTGGAGATGGATAGTTTGATTAATCCTCCTTACCATGTTGTCCTATTCTGACTGTATTTCTTGGAATAATTTTATCACTGGTACCCCTAGGCTGGTAGGGAATACTACATATGCCCCATAGACAAGATGATATGGAGACATTCTGATGGATTTCTTTGTTGTCAACCTCTCCGCCCATAGGGCATGCACCAACTTGTTATGCCATGATTTTTTGTTCTCTTCAAGCAAATTCTTGATGATGGTCACCAAACTCTTATTTGATGATTCTGCTAGCCCATTACCCTAAGGATAATAACCAGTAGAATGACTAAGTGAAATCTGATACCTGTGACAAAAATAAATCATATTTTTGGAACCAAAAGCAGTAGCATTATCAGTGATAATCTTCCTAGGGTAGCCAAATCTAGATAGGATGTGGTCTTCCAGGAATTTTATAATAATAGAATCTGTGGCAGTCCTAGTAGGGATGGCCTCTATCCATTTTTTCAAATATTCTGTGGCTATGAGAATCCATTTGTGTTGGGATGATAAATTAGGATGGATTTCTCCTACGAAATCTTGGCCCCACTGTTGAAAGGTAGCTTCAACAGTGATGGGTTGTAATGGTAAAGGGAGGAGTTTTCTTTTGCCCTAAAAAATATGGCACTTATGGTAGGCAACTATCATTTTATGTGCGTCTTGGAAAAGGGTGGGCCAGTAAAAGCAAGCTCTAAGGATTTTGTTGGCTGTGGTTTTCCAATATAAATGACCTCCACACTCTCCCTCATGGAACTCCTGTTTGACCCTCTCTGCATCGACTTCAAGAAAACATTTAAGAAACAAACCATTTGCATTTTTCCAGTATAAACATTAATTTAAATGCAATAATTTCTAGCTTTTAACTTTAGGAACCTTTCCTTGGTCTTAGATAAATCAGGAGGGGCATTGAGATTTGTAAGCACATACAAGATGTTAGCATACCAAGGTGAGTTTTGGAATTGTTCTTCAACCGTAGCAACAGGTAATCCTTCATGCTCATCCAAAACATCTACCATGTTTATGTCAAGGGCTTGTAAGTTTGATTCAACCATTAATTGAGCTAAGCCTTGACCTTTGATAAGTTTTGTGGGTTTGATTTCCAAATCATACTCTAGTATCACTGCTATCCATTTGCCCCTCTTTCCATCTGGGTCTTGGAAAAAATGTTTTTTAACACTATGTTAGGCACATAGGCAATGATGTGAGAATGCATAATATACACCCTGAAGTATTTTAAGGCCTTTAATAAAGCATAAACCTATTTTTCCATTATGTTATATTTCAAGGGTGTGTCTCTCAATGCTTTGCTAAAAAAGGCGATTGGTTGTTCCTGTCCTTTTGGGTTTTTCTGCAACAAGACAACGGCCACAATATGCTCTGATGCAAAGGAGAATATAAGGAAATATTTAGAAAAATATGGGTTGATTAGGACTGGTGCTTAGGTGAGTGCATGTTAAACTAACTCAAAGGACTTTTTGGCTTCTACAGTCCACTTAACTGCCACTCCTTTCTTAAGCATGTTAATCATATTTCTTAGGAGTTCTGCTAAGTTGGGAATAAACCTCCTCAAGAAGTTAATTTTCCCAATAAAGGACTGTAGTTCTTTTATGTTCCTTGGGTGACTAATCTGCAGTATTCCCTCAAATATTTTTGGGTCTATTTTAATCCCCTTTTCCAATATAATATGGCCAAGAATTTTACCTTCTTGAGGCCCGAATATTGTCTTCTTGGGATTTAAAGATAGACCAAACCTTCTACATTTCTCAAATAATTTTATCAGATGTTTAAGGTGCTCTTCATCAGTTTTGGAATAGATTGTTATGTCATCAATGTAAATTACAATGAAGTGACCTATTTCCTCTGAAAATGTGATGTCCATAGCTCTTCGGAAGGTTGCACCAGCATTCATTAGTCCAAAAGGAATTTTCACGTACATGAATGTGCCCCATGGAGTGGTGAAGGTCATTTTTAGTTGATTTTCTGGGAGTACTAAGACCTGATTATACCCTGAAAATCCATCTAATAGAGATATCCTCTTTGAGCCAACTACCCTTTGTATGATGTGTTCCATTTTGGGTAAGGGGTAATTGTCCTTTAGGGAGGCTTTGTTAAGGTTTCTAAACTCAATGCACAATTTGATTTCTCTCGTTTTTTTTCTCAAAGCTACAAGGTTAGATACCCAATCAGAAAACCTCATAGGAACTATGATTCCTGCCTCATACATTTTCTTGATTTCCTTTTCCACTAGAGGCAGATGTATTGGGTTACTTCTGCGTAGTTTTTTCCTAAAGGGTTTTTTGTTTTCTTTCAATCGGATCTTATGCTGGATGATTTCTGTATCGTAGGCTTTTAAGTCCTCATAGCTCTAGACAAACACATCAACAAACTCTTTAAATAAATCAATGTATTTCTTCTTGATGTGTGCTGGCAAGGATTTAGCTAATTTAATCATTTTAGGCTTATCTTCGCTGCCTATATTGCATTCTTCAACATCTGACTCAACGTGTTCTATAGTGGGCTTCTTTGCCACATCATTAAAATAAAAAAGTTCCTCTAAGGGTGCTAGTCCTCTCGGTATGTTTTTGTCTTTGGACTGAAGCACCTCTATGTCTTCTTTTTCTGCGTTCTTGTATTCTTTTGTTTGTTTCTCAAAATCCTTGGTCAACATGTTTATTTCTACAGAACATGATGGTTTTTCTTCATTAGGGGGCTCCTTATTCGAACTGCTCTCATCAGACTTAAAGCCTAAATTTGGCAATTCAAGCTCATTCCTCCAAAGCAAGAAATCCTCTATCTGTTTGTCTCCCTCAAAGACCTACTAATGTTTCTCATTATTTGGCACCGCTGGTCTACATTTTGTTTGAATAATGATCCATTTATCACTAGGTATTCTCTGATATGAACTAGCAGCACAGACTAATCCATTTGTGATAATGTTCTCGTCCCTAGGGACAAACACAAGCTCATATTCTACAAATGTTTTCAACAGATCCATGGCATCATTTCTTTATGCCTGTAATCTAGGATGTTTAGCAGTGTACTCTCCATTTACTTGTTTGATGACTGTTACACAGTAATTTGTCACTGTCCCTACAATCCCCATCTCTCCCATTGGAGGGTTGTTTCTGTGAGCAATAAGCAGTGTCATGCCTTGCAAATACCATCATTGCATCCCTTTCCATGAGGACAACATTCCTTTTGTTGATTATTTCCTAAGCAGACCCCTAAAAACACATGTTTTTGCCTTGGCGCTGGTAGCCCGTTATGTACTCGCGCCAATGAGGAAAATTAAAACTGAGATTGTGCCAATTGGCGCTCTGTCCCAGTTAAGCACCCGCGCCAATCTAATTTTGGAAATTTTTTTAAAAAAAGAGGCAAAGTTTTGATTACAACAACTTCGTGGATGAGTCATCAGGAGTCGTTTCAACTGAATAACCACGACCTTCCTCCTTTGGCCTCTTGTTTCCACCTTATGGGGAACCTCCCAAGGGATAAGGCCTCCCTTCCACTATTGTAGGGATCCCAACCTCCTCCTCTCCTCTATAAATATAGCCTTCATCCATTGATGAAGGGGCTAAATGGTTGAATCTTGAAGTCTCCAAGAGTCTCCAAGTTCCCAAGAGCCATCAGAGCCTTATGCTGCAAAAGCCTTGATTCATTCCCTTAAGGCCAAATCCAAGCAAGGAGATTATTGTCGAGACATCTAGAGAGAGAGGTTTGTCCCATCCCCGACAGGATTTTTTGAGACATGTTCCGCTGGCGACCCTCCGAAGGAAAATTCAGCGTCAGGGCTATGGTTGTATTCTTCTTTGATTGATTAATAATAAGCGACTATTGGTTATGGTTCCACTCTTGTTGTTGATTATGATGATTAGTTATGTCTTCTCTGACTGACATATAGTTGCATATACTGGATTTTACACTCACGTTTGTTTTGTTTCTTGCGTATGCAGGTGTCCGGTCACGGAAATCGTGAGGATTGTGATTTGCCAGAGCTAAGGAACGGGAGCGCTACTTTCTCTACAAGCGAAAATGTTTCATTCTAGGTAAGCCTTCATCACTAGTTGGTTTATTTACAATTATGAACCTGCACTATAGCGTGAACGATTGTTGCTAGACCCGATCTGGGCTAGTAGGGACCGCCTCTGTCCGCAGAGGGGATTTACCTCCACAACAAATTGGCGACTCCACTGGGGACGTCTAGCTTGTTGTTGTTTGTTTTATAAGCTATAGATAGAGCCTGAAGTTAGCCAGATAGCCTTCGAAACGCTATTGCTCTGCATTAGAGAAGTAGATCAAAGTTGCTTTAGTCAATCTCCGGTTTAGTTTATGAACTGAACACTTGGATTATTGTCTTGTCTTTTCGGTTGTTTCTCAATTTTGCTTGCTTGGTCGGATCTTTTGGCTGGCTCTTTTGTGATTTTGGATTTTGGTTAGCTTGATCATCACTGGTTTTCTTGTTGGATTGTATATTTTTATTTTTTCCTTAGCAAAGTCGACTGGCGCGCTTTACAGCCTGACAGTCGCGCCCATTGGTGCAGGTTGCTTTTGTATTACCCGCGCCAATTCCTTTCTGGTGCTATTTTTAGTCTCACAGTCGCGCCAATCCTGTGAGGTACTAGGGTTTCCCTGTTTTGACCTTCCTGAGCTGGATCAGTGTGTTTGGTTTTGTTTTTTCAACTGCTTGAGTGTTCTGGAGCCCTGTTTTATTGGCTGTGACCTTCGTCCTTTGGTTGTTTTCCATTTTCCATCGAATACACATTCCATCCCTAGGGCATCTAGGTGCTTTTGTGTGTCGAGCCTCCCTTGGAATTTTTTGGTCTCTATTTTTTCAGTCGACCTTGTGATTGCTTCTTTACATTATTTTAGTAGTTTTTTATCATTTTATTGCATCATTTGACTGTTGGTTCTCTTCTTCATTCGAATTTCGCTTTGTCTCTCTTTGGGCCTAGATTACATGGTCCATTTGAGTCTTTGGGATTCTTTTGGTTTTGAGGGACTGTTTTTTCAGTTTGAGGTGTGATTACGTGTTTGTCATTGAGTGAATTTTCTTATCTTTTCTCTTTTACTATCACATCTCAAATTTCTCCTCATTAGTTTTCATTCTGTTTAAGTGCACGTTTCTATTAAACATTGAAAATATAAATAATCTCTTTTTCTTTTGATTAGTTAGTGAAAATTAAGATCTTTTCCGTGTTATTAGTGATTAGTGACTTTGGGAGAAAGATTTTGGTTTACATTAGCTACATTAGAGACTTTGTTGGTTGTTTTCTGATTATTTTGCTTGTGTGAAAATCTCCCAACCCTTTCGTAGTTAGCTTTCATCGAATGAAATGATATACTGTGGCATATAGTGTGCATTTAGGAGATTTTGTGACATCACACTCGCTAAGGCCTAAAAACTGAAATGTAATTGAAGATAAACATTAAAATTTACTCAATTTACACTAAGGCAGCATTGAAACATTAACGCAATATTTAGTGGTCTAGGCTAGAGACGTGTTCCGGCGTCTTTAAACCTAGTAGCTATCGTTCGCCTCTTGGCTTTAGACAGCACTAGTACGGACTTGTGCTCCCTGTACCGTCGCGTATATAAAGGGAGACCCCACTAGGTTTCTATCCTTTATCCATAGGAAGCCGATTCTACTTCCCTATACCCGTGATACACCGGAAACAACATTCGAGGAGATTGTCTGCACGTACGTCAAGTTCTTGGTTGATTTCTCTTTCATTTTGAAACCAAGGTGTATATTGCAGTTCACGGTTATTTGGTACACCCTTTGCCTAGTATTCCTGAGCAGTCATTTTGATCTTATCTGACTCTTTAAATTTAAAAATATCACCAAGTGCTTGTCCTTTCATGCTTGCTTCAAAACTGAAAGTGATAGAGTCACCTTTTGCCTGTTTCTCGACTCTTAAAAGATGAAATGGTAGATTTTTGTTTCAATGTTTTAAAAATTAACTGTCCACGAAATATTCCTGGTTAAAGTTAGTTTCCTTAGGGTGTTGTTTTGAGTTGTTGATGGCAACTTTTCCGGAGTTCACCAACCAAGGAATGTCCTCTGAAGGGAATCCTAGTCCTTTTCCTCCTTTTGGAAATGTTGGCGCTCCTTATATGGCAACGTTGTCCCTTCCTGGGTTAACTGTTGGGTTGCCTGTTTGGTTTTTCTCAACCTCTGTGGTCCCGAATGTCCCGGCCACTATTCAATCGGTTCCTCCACCTGAACAACATCATGTTGATTACAAGGTGGACCTCTCCCCTTCTTCCCTTGTTTCTGCGTCCTCCTCTTCTAATTCTCCTGGTGAAAGTCTAGATTCGAGTAACCATGTGGCTAAGAAGAAGAAGAATAAGAAGACAAAGAAGAAGAAGTTCGATAAGAGAGAGGCTAAGGCTGCAGCTACTGCTTCTAAAACATCTCCCATTGATAAACCTTCCAACCCTCCGCGGAAAGTCAAGTTCCCTTGCATGTTGTGCATGGGAGACCATATTCTTTGAGACTACCCTGGCATTCCCAAGGTGCTCAAAGTATGGTCCAACGGTCGCCCGCCGTTGCCTTTGGCTTCTGGGAGTCAGGTTTGGGGCACATCTTCAACTGGTGATGGTAAGGCTCCTAAGAAGTAGGGTAAGCTCACCAATCCCTGTAAGTTGTGTGAAGGGCACCATGCCATTCACCTTTGTCCATATATGGATGAAGCCAAGAGATTTTTGGACAACTCGGTTGTTTCTGCGTCATGCCTTCCGGCTGGTTACAAACAACTTTGTTTGAGTCCTCCACCAGCTGATCCTATGATTGGTCAAGAGTCATCCTTGGTCATGTTGAAAATGGCAACAAGAAACAGTGAAGGAGGCCTCCCGAAACATCTTTCCTGATCCTAGTTGGAAAGTGATCACCTAAACTAGGTGGGTACCACACATGTGATTTTTGTCGAAAAATCTATTTTTAGACTATGTCTATTTTTAGACATATGGAGCATGGTCCAGGGATTGCAGTATGTTATTCTTGGAGTATTGATCATGTTGGTAAAAATAGATGGGACTCTATTTTTGTGACCTATAGGTTGAAGAGGTCGAAGTCTATTTTTAGACTGCCTCTCCTTAAAATAGGGAAGTCAAATATTATTTACCCTTAATAATATTTGGACTCTAAACTTCAGTTTACTCTCTTGGAGCACTTCAGTTTGACCCCCAGAGGTGGGGCATGCAGCTTCCAGAAGGATTTATGCTTTTCCTATGAGTTAGGTGAGCTAATTCATGGTTGACTTCAGTTAGAGCTCAAGTGGAGGAGTTCGGTGGAGTTGATGCGACAGTTAATGGAGGTGGTGTTCTGGTTAACTAGTTGAACTAGTTGTATTTAGTTTAACTGGCTAATACACTAGAGATGAGTTGGTTGAATTAAATATTATTTAATTCAAAAATTATTAACTCATTATTCAACTAAAGAACACATCAGTTTAACTCAGTGCATGGACAGTTCAGTGGCGACAAGTGAAAGAGGTAGATGAAAGGGTTGAGTTAGCTATCAGTTGTGACATCAGTTGTGCATGAGATTTGCACCACACTTGGAGGAAATTACCAATGACAATTGCACAGTTGGAGCCAGTGAGATTCGAACCTAGATCTCTATTTAGACCAGCCTTGATTGCGCAATAGAGGCAGAGAAGTAGTGGGTGTGTTTTGAACCTGTGACTTGTTCAAAACCAAGCTAGTTTTTGTGTAGCTTTGGGAGATAGTACTGAGTACTTGTGAGGAGTTTGTACTATGTATTTTCTGCATGTTATCTCCATTTATAATATACTATAGCTGGGGGTTTTCAGCTATAATCTTTCCCCATACATACTGTGTTAATGTGTGTGATTATTTGATGTGCTATCGCTTCTATTTCTTTCCGCATGTGACAATTAATTGTAGAAGAGATTATGTGTTATGCATGCAATTCAAAATTGATGTGTGATCAGGTTAATCTCCATTGAATAAGTGATTTATTTATAAAATTTCTACATGGTATTGGAGCAATATTAATTGTCGAGATCTATTACGGTGATTGCAAACTTATTTCCTCGGACAGAGCCTGCATATGGGCCAGATAGCCTCCGGATTCATCTTTCTTCGGAAAGTGAAAGGTCTGGTAAAAGCCCATGCAGTCAATCTCTGATTTGGAAATAATTTGTTCTCAAGTATAGATCAGAAGCGATTGAGTTATCAGCTGGTGGTGAAATTTGAATTTGCAGATTTGTGTTCTTGGTGCCGCGGCAAAATGTCTTTCATCGAGTTGCGACTAGAATATGCCTTGGAAGGTATTTCGAATTATGTTGCATGGAAGGACTGCATGGAGGCTATATTAGATGATCATGGGTTGTTGGAATTCGTGGAGAAAGAGATTCCAAAGCCTACTTCTAATGATGCTGATGTTGTCGAAGCATGGCGAAAGAAACAAGCAAAGTGTCGAAGGATCCTGTTGGAGGGCGTAAAGAATCACATTGTATCCAGCCTGCATGGAAAGTATTCTCCATATTTGATGTGGAAAGCTTTGACGGATCTATACCAAAGCAAGAGTGACCAAAGGAAGCTGGCGCTCAAAGATAGACTCAGGAACATCAAGATGGAGAAAGGCGACAACATCGCAAAATACCTCACGAAGTTCACTCAGTGTAGAGATGAGCTGGGAAGTGTGGGGGTGACTGTCGAAGATGAGGATATGGTGGACCTGGCTCTCCTTGGTCTTCCAAAGGCTTGGCACTCATATCAAGATAGTGTCAATGGTCAGGAGAAGTTGCTGGGATGGGAGCGACTGTGGTCTTCCGAAAGCTTGACATTCCTATCAGGATAGTGTCAATGGTCGGGAGAAGTTGCCGGGATGGGAGCGACTGTGGTCGGATCTCATGCAAGAGGAGATCAGGAGGACTACCAGGGATGGATCTTCATCAAAGGTATCTGATGAAGAAGACTGCGCTTTGGCTGCCAAATCAAGGAAGGGGAAGGGAAAGGAGAAGGCTTCTCAATCTGGTGCGGATGGTAAAGAGTGTGACATGTCCAAAGTGAAGTGTTTTCACTGTCACGATCATGGACATTACGCCACGAATTGCCCAAAGAAGAAGAAGAACAAGCAGGCTGCTGGAGCTGCAGCTGGTGAGGCTCTTGCCTCGCAATTTGAGCTGGACTTCTCATTGATCACATGCATGTTGTCTAGTGCATTGGGATCGGGGTGGTATATTGATAGTGGCGCTTCCTTTCACATGACAGGAGATGCAAATATTTTCAGTGACTTGGTGGAGAAAGGTCTCCAGATGCATGTTGAGTTGGGCGACGGTGGACGATACAATGCGACCGGCATTGGTACGATAACCTTTCAGAGGGAGTCAGGTAAACTCATTCTTTTACAAGATGTATTGCATGTACCAGGTCTAACAAAGAATTTGATCTCAGTCGCAATGTTAGAGGATAAAGGGTATGAAGTTGTCTTTAGAGAAGGAAAATTTTTCCTTCGGCACAAGGCAACGGGAAAAGTCAAGAAGGTTGGGATTCGAGCAAAGAATCTCTACAGACTTGAAGTAGATGGGATGTCTACGGAGCTTCCTACTGTTGGGAAGTGGAAGGAAGACATGCAATTGAAGCTTGAGAGGGAGCAAGTGTTGCATGCAGGCGAGAAAGACATGCAATTGAAGCTTGAGAGGGAGAAAGTTTTTCATGCAGGTGATAATGAACCTCGAGATGTGGAGCAGCCACAAGAGGATCATGGAGTGGAAGAGGCCACTCATGCAGAGAAATTGCGTGCTAGACGGGCAGAGGGAGTGCATCCAGCTATACCACCAGGTATGAGGTGGGGCGACATGCATGATTAATCCCATGAGGAGATTTCTGGGCAGATTCATGAGATGGTGTGGATCTCATGGATTGAACCTGGCTACGAGGTGCCCATAGTGCAGCAGTAGCAAGATCAGTTGGAGTGATGCAGGCAGATCAAAGTGACAGTGTCGGATACTGGAGCGCTAATTAGAGTTGACAGCAAGTGCAAGAGTGCATGGTTGCAAGAGTTAAACAGCGCAATAGTTCCTAATGACATGTGCAGTTGGCCAAGCAGAAGTCGAAGACTTTGATGATAGATGCTAGATGCATCAAGACTGATTGAGTTGTTTGGATCCTATTCAGTTTCAGAGGATTTGCAGAGCAGATGCATGGAGTTGCATGGCGCTTGTGAAGGTTGCAGGGCGAATGCATGGAGTTGCATGTCACATGCAATGACAGTCCTTTCTTGTTGAGAGTGAGTGTTGAAAATTGCAACAAGAAATAGTGAAGGAGGCCTCCTGAAGCATCTTTCCTGATCCTAGTTGGAAAGTGATCACCTAAACTAGGTGGGGACCACACATGTGATTTTTGTCGAAAAATCTATTTTTAGACTATGTCTATTTTTAGACATATGGAGCATGGTCTAGGGATTGCAGTATGTTATTCTTGGAGTATTGTTCATGTTGGTAAAAATATATGGGACTCTATTTTTTGGACCTATAGGCCGAAGTCTATTTTTAGACTGCCTCTCCTTAAAAATAGGGAAGTCAAATATTATTTACCCTTAATTATATTTGGACTCTAAACTTCAGTTTACTCTCTTGGAGCACTTCAATTTGACCCCCGGAGGTGGGGTATGCAGCTGCCAGAAGGAAATATGCTTTTCCTATGAGTTAGGTGAGCTAATGCATGGTTGACCTCAGTTAGAGCTCAAGTGGCGGAGTTCGGTGGAGTTGATGCGACAGTTAATGGAGCTTGTGTTCTAGTTAACTAGTTGAACTAGTTGTATTTAGTTTAACTGGCTAATACACTAGAGATGAGTTGTGTGAATTAAATATTATTTAATTCAAAAATTATTAACTCATTATTCAACTAAATAACACATCAGTTTAACTCAGTGCATGGATAGTTCAGTGGCGACAAGTGAAAGAGGTAGATGAAAGGGTTGAGTTAGCTATCAGTTGCGACATCAGTTGTGCATGAGATTTGCACCACACTTGGAGGGAATTACCAATGACAATTGCGCAGTTGGAGCCAGTGAGATTCGAACCTGGATCTCTATTTAGACCAGCCTTGATTGCGCAATAGAGGCAGAGAAGTAGTGGGTGTGTTTTGAACCTGTGACTTGTTCAAAACCAAGCTAGTTTTTGTGTAGCTTTGGGAGATAGTACTGAGTACTTGTGAGGAGTTTTTACTATGTATTTGCTGCATGTTCTCTCCATTTATAATATACTATAGCTGGGGGTTTTCAGCTATAAGCTTTCCCCATACATACTGTGTTAATGTGTGTGATGATTTGATGTGCTATCGCTTCTATTTCTTTCCGCATGTGACAATTAATTGTAGAAGAGATTATGTGTTATGCATGCAATTCGAAATTGATGTGTGATCAGGTTAATCTCCCTTGAATAAGTGATTTAATATTGCTCTGACTGTTCCCTTGGAAATTCATATTCAAGAATCCATTCCTAACCAACCATTGGTCGTGGGATCGGTTGAGCTGGCTCCGTCTACCGTGCACCAGGTCTTTTCCATTGAGAGTGGATCTCACACCCCTCATGTTCTTCTGGTTTCTTCAGATTCTTCGGACTTGGAGAAAGATTCTCCTGTCCCTATACCTCAAGAAGTTGCTCCTCCGCCTCCCGTGATAGAGGTCCCAGAGGATACTCCTCCCACCTTCGAGATGGAGGTTGTGTAGGATGCTCCTTCTTCTTCCGTAACACTAGGGGAAGACCATCTCAATTCAATGGTAACCCCTCCGAGTAGTTTGGTCGCTTCCTTTGATTGGAATCGATTTACAGGATACTGCCTTCCGTCTTATGTGCCTTTTGAGATCACAGTACAAGCCTTTGGTTTGGTCGTACCCAACACCATTATAGACAAAGGCGCGTCTGTTAGTGTTTTATCCTCAACTACCTGGCAAGCTTTTGGCTCGCCGCCACTTGTGCCTGTTACGCAGAATCTGTTGACATTTAACAAAAGAACTAGTCAACCGTTAGGGATCCTTCCAAGTTTACCTATTACTTTTGGAGGTAAAACCGTCCATATGGATGTGATGGTTGTTCCAGGCCCCTTGGATTTCAATCTTCTCTTGGGGTGCGATTACACCTATGCCATGGGAGCGCTTGTCTCCTTTTTTCGTGTGGTTTGTTTCCCACATGAAGGACGGATTGTGACCATTCATCAACTTGCGTTCTTTGGTCCTGATATGGCAACTAGCCCGCCATCATCCCTTCCTGGTTTTGATCTTCCCGTTGTATCTATCCCATCGTAGGTCAACTATGTGGCTACCTACCCCGTGCCTGTACCCAGTGATAGTGCCATTGTGCATCAGGTGCTGGGGGCATTGGGTCCTGACTTCCAGGATGTTTTCCTTCCATTGGGAGGGGAACTCTTGGAAGCGATGACTTCTTGTTCATTATGATGAGGTTGGTTGGAGCATGGTTCTTTTCCTCTATCAAGCTCCTCAAAAAATGGAACTTGGTCTAGTTGGAGCATGGTTCTTTTCCTGTGGCAAGCTCCTTAAAAAATGAAATCGGGTTTTGTCGGAGCATGGTTCTTTTCATGTGTCAAGCTCCTTAAAAAATGAAACTGGGTCTGGTTGGAGCATGGTTCTTTTCCTGTGTCAAGCTCCTTAAAGAGTGAAACAAGGTCCTTGGAGCAGAGTTCCTTGTCTTGTGTCAAGCTCCTTGAAAAATGAAACAAGGTTGTCGGAGCATAGTTCCTTGTCTTGTGCCAAGCTCCTTAAACCATGAAACAAGGTGTCCTGAGGATAGTTCTTTTAATGTGTCAACCTTGTTAAAATAATAAAACACTTTCCCGTTCAATTCGAGTCTTTGATCAGATCTCATAAAATCCTAGTCAAGTCTTTCTTAGATCTCGTAACTTGAACCTTCACTCCATTTGCCTTTCATATGGACTAATTCTTGGGGGGCATGTACCTCTAATTGAGTCACCATGCTGGGGGGCATGCTTACTTTTTCAAGCATAGTTTGTTTCCGTTTCAAGCTTGTGTAAAAATGAAACCGGTTTCAAGCAGAGTTTCCTGATTTCAAGCTTGTGTAAAAATGAAACCTTTCCCATTTTACCTCTTGTGATTGCCATTTTATCAACCTATTTTTTTCAGATAAGTCTTGGTTTTCTCACTCCATCGTCAGTATCCGCTTGGCCGATCATATGCCTTCACTTGGTTGTTTTACCCATTCCTAAGGAATCGCTGCGATGAGTGGTCTTGTTAGCCAACCGTTTAACCTTTACTTGTTCTAAGCAGTTCCACCGTCACCGGAACCAGTTGCTACCCTTTATACCACTTGTTCCTCTAGGAAGAGTCATCTTTTAGCTCTTTTCTAACTCTCTAAACATGGAAAGATTTCCGAGTCCCTTCTCGTTTCGATCTCGTTAAAGTGGCTACGAATCGAAATCTACCCAGTATACGTTTACCCCTTTTTTGGGCTAGGATAGATTACTTACGAAAAAGGAATACCCTATCTTATCGCGACTAGGAGGTTTTCTCAGACAAATTTTTCTACTTGTTCGGGTCTGAGAAACTATTTACGAAAAGGGACCGTTGGAGTTTACTTTTCCGTTGTCTTTTCAAACTCTCTAAACATGAAAAGACGCCGAGTTCTTCCTTTGTCAGACTCGTTAAACCCTGATGACATTGGATTCATTCGTAATGATTGTATCTGAGTTCCTCCTTCCTAGGGCTCATTAAATGTACTAGGATGGGCTTATACAACAAGCATATGGTATCCTCTTCAAGCTTGTGTAAAAATAAAGAGGTACTCGCCAGAAATGGCGGGGAAAATGGAACCAACATCATTGTCATGTCGGAAGTATGTCGCTCTTGAGCATGGCACTTGTCTGCATTCGTGTCGGGTTGGGGATATCTCATCTCGTTTTCCACGTGCCTCCGTGGGTTTGGGTGATCCCTTTTGACCTCTCATCTGCTCTTTTCCTTGTCATCATGACCCTTGATCTTTTGATGTCAAATACTGCCAAATCCACTGTCGTGCCGCTGATATGTTCAAGAGAAGTTGACCTCTACAG
This sequence comes from Pinus albicaulis, assembly GCA_034641835.2. Lineage (NCBI taxonomy): Eukaryota > Viridiplantae > Streptophyta > Pinopsida > Pinales > Pinaceae > Pinus > Pinus albicaulis. Next base: position 136,391,547 of record CM076575.1, read on the forward strand.
ATTTCAAACTTCCTCTGATTCTCATCTGATCTTAATTCACAAAGACATTATGTTCCTCTATCTCATGTCGATGATGTGGGAAACACTATGGCCCACCTTCGATCAAGGTCACTTCTTGTCGACTTCAGCTCATTATCTAGGAAGCTGATCTAGAGACTCCCTTCTGGTACCTTGGAGCCTGCATGCCTCAATGACAGGTTCTTCGCATTCGATGTGAGGTTTTCATCATTAGCCTCCGATCGAGTGATTCTACGGGTGTTCGATGCCAGCTCATTGATTCACATGCCGTGTATTGTACCTATAGTACCTTGAGGACCATTGTCATTATTTGTGGTACCTCTCGCATCTGTTAACAGCTTTCATCATTGGCTGGTAATCAGGCGATGTTCTTGCATGTTTGACTTCAGCTCACATATTCGCATGCTTGAACTTGTACTTTTTGCGGGTCGAGATGGAGCACAAGACCCTGGATTCCTGTCTGTTATAGTCCAAGCTACAATTTTGTGGATTCTTATGATTAGTTACATGACTCACTGATTGGATGGATGCGACCATACCTGAGTCTATTTTTCGATCCTCAGTGGATGGCTGCATCCATACCTTGGATTTGGATTATTGTATACTATATTATGGATGGTTGCACTCATACCACAGATATCATGTATTTGAGATATCAGTTTTACTTCTCTATGCAGGTTTTCCGACGACGGTGTTTTCAGTTGGACATGTTCTCGTAAAGCATTTCACCCCTCTCTCTCTTTCGAGCCTCATGCTTTAGGGGGCATCTGTTACACAGTAATTTGTCACCGTCCCTGCAATACCCATCTCGCCCATTGAAGGGTTGTTACTGTGACCAATAAGCAGTGTTATGCCTTGCAAATACCATCATTGCATCCCTTTCCATGAGGACAACATTCCTTTTGTTGATTATTTCCTGAGCAGACCCCTAAAAACACCTGTTTTTGCCTTGGCACTGGTAGCCCGTTATGTACTCGCGCCAATGAGGAAAATTAACACTGAGCCCATGCCAATTGGCACTCTGTCCCAGTTAAGCACCCATGCCAATCTACTTTTGGAAATTAAAAAAAAAAAAGAGGCGAAGTTTGGATTACAACAACTTCGTGGATGAGTCATCAGGAGTGGTTTCGACTGAATAACCACGACCTTCCTCCTTTGGCCTCTTGTTTCCACCTTATGGGGAAGCTCGCAAGGGATAAGGCCTCCCTTCCACTATTGTATGGATCCCAACCTCCTCCTCTCCTCTATAAATATAGCCTTCATCCATTGATGAAGGGGCTGAATGGCTGAATATCTAGTCTCCAAGTTCCCAAGAGCCATCAGAGCCTTATGCTGTAAGAGCCTTGGTTCATTCCCTTAAGGCCAAATCCAAGCAAGGAGATTATTTTCGAGACATTCGGAGAGAGAGGTTTGTCCCATCCCGACAGGCTTTTTCGAGACGTGTTCCACTGGCGACCCTCCGAAGGAGAATTCAGCGTCAGGGCTATGGTTGTATTCTTCTTTGATTGATTAATGATAAGCGACTATTGGTTATGGTTCCACTCTTGTTTTTGATTATGATGATGAGTTATGTCTTCTCTGACTGACATATAGTTGCATATACTGGATTTTACACTCGCGTTTGTTTTGTTTCTTGTGTGTGCAGGTGTCCGGTCACGGAAATCGTGAGGATTGTGATCTTCCAGAGCTAAGGAAAGGGAGTGCTACTTTCTCTACAAGCGACAGTGTTGGATTCCAGGTAAGCCTTCATCACTAGTTGGTTTATTTTCAATTAGGAACCTACACTATAGCGTGAACGATTGTTGCTAGACCCGATCTGGGCTAGTATGGATCGCCTCTGTCTGCAGAGGGGATTTACCTCCACAACAATGACTAACTTAGAGTATCCATGTACAACTATCCTTTGGGCTCCTATTTTTTTCAATAGATTCAATCCTAGGATGAGAGCCTCATACTCTGCGATGTTTTTTGTACATTTAAAGTCTAGTTTGAAGGCATGACTCTCAGCGTAATTGCTTTTGGTATTGTGCAACCATACTCTAGCCCCTGCATTCTTTCTAGTGGATGATCCATCAAAGTTCATTCTCCATAAAGGATTGTTTGTGGACTTGTTATCATTTTAATCCCTAATGTTGTATTCACCACTATGTAATATTCTGAGGTCTGCACTATGCTGTGTAATGTTTTTTTATTTAGGACTTTCATGGAGTTCAGAGTGATGAGTAATCTGTTGTTTGCAGTCTTGTTTTTGTTCACTCTGGTTTTTTGTTTCAGTACACTATTCAAAGGTTTCTTCCTTGTTTTCCTCAACATCTAGAGTTTCCATTATGTTAATATCTGTGGGCTCTACTCTGTTGTCTAAATTTCTGTCTTCTAGCTCTGGCTTGTCTATAAGTTCATCGTTGTAAAGGATAAAAGAGTCCAGATCTGTATGGACAGAGTATAGAGGTGAATTTTCAGGTTCCCCAGGATACTAACCATAAAATTCATGTGTGCCTCTCTGTATAGTCTTCTAAGATGGCTAAAGACAGGGATTGTGGCATATGGCATGTCCATCTTCATTGTACCTTGCAACTTGGCACCCCACAACCTTGACAACAACATGCCATGCTTGGGAAGCACACCTGCCACTACAACATCCATAACCATGCACTTGGCTAGGATTTGGGTCAAATTCACACAAATATATTTGATTAGGCCAAGGCACTTCACTCTGCTAGAGTCAAAGGAATATAAATCCTTATAGGGTTTGGTTATCTCTAGGCCTAGCCTTTCCATTATCACTTTTGGCATAAGGTTGTGTGAGGCCCCAGAATCATGCATGGCATTATGCAGGATTTTGTCATGGATATTGAGGCTGACATAAAAAGGAGGCACTACTCCTTCCTGAAATTTCCCTTCGATTTTTGGGCCAAACAAAAGAGCTGGTTGATCATCATTTAGATTGACAGTATCACTATTTTCTCCTAAGTTCAAAGCTTTCAAAATTTTACCTTTATACACATCTTGGGTGGCCAACTCAGTGAGAGGAACTGAAATTTTGATTTTGGCAATCTCACTCTCCAAATTGAAAAGAGACTGACTCTTTGAAAGGTTCAATTCAGTTTTGTTGGTCACCATTTTATTTTTAGAATCAGCTTGTTGATTCTCACTATGTACATTGTTTGAAGCTGTTTTATCAGGAGCATTAGTTGCAGTGCTAGTGCTGCTAGTTTCTTGACTTGGTTTATCAGTAATTTGGGTGTCTTTTTCTTTGTTTTTGCCAAAACTTTTAGCTGCTGATTTGTTGCTTTCACCAGTCACTTTAGGAGTCTTTTCAGGTCTTTTCTTAATGATGACTTTAGAAGATTTTTTCTTGGGAGTATCTATGTTCTTTTTGCTTCTGAGATCATATTGTTCTCGGACCTGCATGATGGCATTTTCGAATCCTAACCTATAGTCTTCAAATTCTAACCCTTCCTCATCCCAATGTGAGTGTGAGGTCTGATTATCCTCTATAGGGAAGGTGTGATCTTGATTATCCACTTCCACCATGTTTATGGTGGCTCCCTCTAATTATTCTATTATTCCCTCATCCTCATCAAGGAAATTCTCTTGGAATGGAGGTATGACTTGTTAATCAGAGTCTCTTTGTCTATTTATGGAATTGTTTCTCCTAAAATTTTGGTTCTGGTTATGATTTTGGTTTTTGTTCTGATTATTGACTTGGAAAGTCAAATTTTCCACCATTCTTCCTAGCCTCTCCATTTTTTTGGCTAGGATATCAAATTTGGGATCGAATGTGGAAGCTGTAGTGTCATCCCTATAGGTTACCTTTTTCTCAGCCCTCATTCTAGCTCTTTTTTCAATTAGGTTTTCTTCTACACTCACTGCTCCTTTTTTCATGTCTTCTAACGTGTTATAATCCCTCTCCCTTAACTAATAGGCCATGTTAGCATCAAATCCTTCTGGGTATTTCACTAATGCCATTCCTTGGGGAGGTTTCATGTGAGGTGGAAGAGCATTGTAGACACTATTAAATCTAGTAGAATAGTCATGGACACTCTCTCCCTGATTTATTTTAAGGTTCTTATATTCGGCTAATATTTGGAGAGGATTTCTTTTGACTTCCCATTTGTTTATGAAGGATTGATGTAAAGAGGGAAGATCATGGATACTATTAGGAGGTAGGCCTTTAAACCACTTCTTCACATCTCCTCCTAAACTCTGAGCAAAGATTCTCATTTTGACTCTCTCATCATCTACCTCCATATAGTCAAAGGAATCTTCCATCCTATCTACATGGTGTTGAGCTATGGAAGATTCTTTCCCAGTGAAATGAGGGATTTTTGAATGATAATCATTGGGTAAAGGCATTAGAGGCTGTGGTAACACCAAGAGAGCATAAAATGCTACCATGATGGTGTTTTGTGGAGGTAAAGTTTGGGCTTGAGCAGCAGGTATATGAAAGACGGAAATGCTAGGACCAGCAGCAAACTGTTGATCAGATCTAGGGTGTGAGAGGCCCAATTTATGGATGAAATGAATATCAGGAGGTGTTGATGGAGGGGTTTATCTATCCCTAATGTGTTGACCACTATGTTGTGGTGAACTTGGAGGCTTAAATTATGTCTATTCTATAGCAGTGAGTGACTAAGTTCTTGGTAAATTACTTGGTAAGTCTAAGTCAATCTGAGTGTTTGATAGAGCTGCAAATTTTTCAGGTGTTGAATTAGCTCTATTAATGTGTCTGATAATAGTTGGATCCCTATATGTATAAGGCTTCCTAAGAATACTCTTAGGGTTTTCAACTACTTCAAGTGGGTTTGGATTAGGATAAGCCCTAGTATGGATTTTTCTTGAAGCCAGTATGTTAGGCCTCGATGAAGAAATTTAGCCAGGTATGATAGTATTTAAGAGGAAAACTATCTTCAAACCAAGAAGCTTAATCCTATGTGTTTCTCTTAATATGGATGATGTTGTAAAGCAACTGGTCTCCCAGTGGAGTCTTGTGAAAACAAAGATAATCAGCAGGCCTACTGATCACCAATGGAGTCTTTTGGTCATTTAGGAACTGTGGAGTTGCTAGGTGGAAGGTTTAGAATGTTTTAAGGAGATTTACTGTCCACCACAGTGGTTTACTACCAAACCATGGATACTACGGTCTTCTTTGAGTTCTTAGATATGATTTCAGGGAGTGTTTTACTCAAAGTCCCCAGCAGAGTCGCCATTATGTTGTGGTTCCCATGGTTTGCTAGGCTTCGAAATACCTAATGATGAGACAACATAAAACCACTTTGGGACCTCAGGATCTAGCCCACCTGGGTCCAAAGAGGGATCTCTCTATAAAGGAAAAGAATAATATATCTTTGAAGTTCAGTTTAAGGTATTAGGCTAGTTATAGGGCACAAAGGTTGTTGTTTTGTTTTGTTTTGTTTGTTGTTTGGTTGGGAAACATGAAAGAAGGGTTCAATGTAAGATAAAGGAATGAGCAAAGAAGGATTTTAGGCAATGGGAAGATAATTCAAAGAAAACTCAAGTCTATTGGGAAATGGGTTCATAAAAGGGTTTAATTGGAATTCAATATCCAAGGCTTTCAAGTGGGCTAGTCATCTAAAATAGAGGATCTCTAAATATGATAGTGTGGGATGAAATGATAAGGAAATGAAGGTTAATGACAAGGAAACCTTCAAAGGTGACCACTTAGGAGAAAATCTAGGGACAGGGCATGCCTTAACCATCTATGATCACACTCCCAATGAGGCTAACTCTTCAGACAATCGAAAACATTTAAGATTTGATACAAAGTGAAGCCTAAGATCAGAGAAAGACTTTTAACTTTCAATTCTTTTGACATTCAAATTAAGGGATCTTAGAAAGGTAAACTGTTGGAAAAGGACCCTAGTCAGAAATAACCAACTCTGAACCTCCCAGTATCCCAATTATTTTAGTTAAAACCAGACAAGAACATCTAAAAGAAAACTCTAAATTCATACATCAGCAAGCAGGGAGAACCTCCTACTATATTGGTTAAATTATATTGAAATTGTTCTTATATCACACAATTAGCAGAAAACATCAAAGATAAGAAGAGTAGGAAGCATTAGCGTACTTTACAGTAGTATATCCTAAGCTCGATTACTGATTCTTATCAGAGAAATGAAATATGATGAATAATAGAGGGAAAACATTGACAAAGGTAGAACACATCACTGCTGATTTAGATAAGAAACTAATGAACATGCTTGTCATATTAAAGAGAAACACCAGTCACATACATCTTTGTCCAACAACTTGATATCAACTAGAAATCATCTCCCAGCCTATTTTACAACTAATACACATAGAACTCTATCTCAATGAAACAACTTACAATCCACGGTTAACCAACATTTACAATGTATTTTTGAGGAGTTCTTATAGCTGAAAGAGTGGTTGTAGAGGTAGATAGAACTTTAAATGAAACATTAAAATAGAGGAAGAAGAGTTCTTAAGGCCCATTCTGATTTAATATCCCGTATTGACTTTCAGTACTCTTTGGGTGAATTAGTGGTCTTCGACAGGCGGAAAATTACTCCAGAGGTATGTTTCTTGAAGTACTCTCTGGTAGTTTGTACTCTGTTTGTACACTGGGACAAGTAAGGTGGATAAATGACTTTCAGGCCTTCCATACTATGTAACTAATGCTCTGTCAATCTTAGGACTTCTGTTAGGGTGGTCATCTTCTCAGAAACTTGATGGAGAATAAAAAAAATTATGGGAACGTGTCCTTTCTTGGGAAAGAACATTCTGCTGATGTGAAAACGCTGATATGGCTTGTTTCATGTGCTTTAGGCTTTATTAGCCTTCTGGATCATTTATAAGGTCTTTAGTCTATATCTTCGTCCTTTAAACACTGGATTAAAGCATTTAATCTTCAATAATGAGCTTTAAATCCTTTTAATCTTTCACTGATACTCTTTGTCGCTTCACTTATGATCTGTCTGTGAATATACAGGTTTTAATGGCGCATGGAAGGTTTGAAACAAAGTTTAACACCGATATTTTAATGAAAATAGGCTTTAAATATTTCTCAGGTGTCTTCCCTGCAATCTTCGGCTCTGAAAAATGACATCCTGTGCTCTATTTTACCCTGTCTGTGATGGTGAGATACAGCGAATTTTACCATCTGTAACCTTGAAAAAAGATGATAAACATGTTAATAAATCAATGGGGGTGGTGGAGAATGTTGTGGAGGCTCGTGGATGATGGAGAGAAGCGATGAAAATAATGTCAGTAGCGAAGAAACGGGTGAAAATCATGGCGGAATGGTGAAGAACTGAGCCGATGAAGGTTTGGTGTGAGGATGATTCTAGGCCATTGGATTAAATGGACAGATGATGATCAATGGTCAGGATTTACCAGCCAAGTTGTTAGGCAGAAGAAAATGACTTTAGTGTAAAACACAAAGTTTATGGCTTGGGTGAATTACAAAGGAAAAGGTTTAAAATAAATGAAATTGAAGGCCATGGTGGTGGGACCGGAAGGGCGGAGGGCGATTGAATGTGGACCGTTGGATCTCAGGAGGAGATCAACGGTGGAGATCTTTTGGTGAAGTTCTGAAGAAGGCTTGATGAAAGGGATATGAGATGAGGATGCGATGCGATGTGAGTCGTTGATCTAAGTAATCAACGGTCAGGTTTAAAAGAAGAATCATATCGAGGAGGGGTGGTTTTGGTGAGAAAATAGCTGGTTTCGTGCGGCTCCACGGTGGTTTCAAAATTTTTCCAAAAAGACGCGATATTCCTTGCCACCTGACACGTGTCCTCCATAAAATCGCTTTCATCGTGTAAATTTGAAACTTTAACCGTCGGACGCTGAAAAAACGCGATATGCACCTTAGTTGTTGGATTTCGGACCGGGAGATATGACGGTCTAGGATGGTACATGATATGGAAAGATGCACGGTCAGTAGTGGTGGGGAATAGCCCAGGGAAATTAAAATGCGGACCGTCGAATCTATGGAATGGACAGCGGAGAATAAAAGTTGAAAGCGGAAGCAAAGGGGCAAGTAAATGGGCGGAGATAATGAGAGCCGTTGGATCTAAAGAGATCAACGATGGAGATCTAATCGCATCGGAGACAGGCAGGGGGCCAAAACTCCGAATGTTGATGTTGTGATTACGCGTGGACCGTCGGATCAAAGGGGAGATCGATGGTTGAGATTTGATCGGAGATCGCCAATTGCAGGACACACAGTGGCACTTAAAACTTCTTGCGATTGGCGTTTATGCAAGTTAGCGTAGGTCGTCCGATATGTATGGACGATCAATAGTGGAGATTCAGTTGGAGATCGCCAATCAGAGGAGACAAGGTGGCACTCATGACTTCTTGCGATTGGCGATTATTTGAGCCAGCGCAGGCCATCAGATCATCAAAGAGATCAACAGTGGAGATTACAGTGGTGGCCGATAGAATAAATATTTCTCGCATCGGAAAATTACAAGAAACAAAGGAAAAGTCACACACAGAAGGTTTCGATTGCAATTAGTGCCTGGGGCTTTAGCACCTAGTCTTGGGCGCGGGTCATATGCGGCGAAGGGGTTAGGGGTTTAGCCGAAAGGGGCTTAAGACCTCAAATGAAAAAGGGGTTTTTTAAGCCAAAATCAAGGTTTTTCAAGGAATTTCTTGGCTTTCAGTAAAGGGGTAAAGGATGTTTTAATCCTGTTAAAGGGATATTTAGGGGCTTAAAAGGATTTTGGAGGCCTTTTAGAGGGAAATGGAGGTTCTAAAGGGGAAAAAGAGGTTTAATGGAAATGAAGGGAAATTAGTGAAAATGGGCAAATTACAGAGGCCTTTTGAAGCATTATTTTTTATAAAACTACAAGGCTTTTTTCAGTGGGAACAGTAGTGAAGATCTCTTCAAAGGAAAAAGACACATAGAGGCTTCAAGGATGAAATATTTTCAAGGGAAATGTTTCTATTGAAGGCTCAGAAACATTTTAGCCACCTGTTTTCTTGACAAAAATTTATAGGTGGCTAACACATCCCAATTGTACATCCATCCTCTGTTCAAGCTTCTTCAGTTCCTCTGCAAACTGCATGTTCATTAGCTATTCTCTCTTCTATTGTAGCCTTTTCCACTTTCCCCTCTTCTTCATGAACCAACCAACTCTCTGGATTTCCTCTATCATCGATTTCAATTTATTAAATTGTTCCTTGATCTCAGCTAACTCTTTGTCATATTCTGCGTCATTCATTTGCTGCCTCATGCCATTTGTCTTGGCATCTTCTTTCTCCTTTATTTTGATGTGGTCTCTCTCTGAACCTCTACTCTCTCCTTTATGAATTTCAGCAGTCATCTTCTTTGCCATGAGTTTCTCACCCATGACTTTCATAAAGCCTCTACAATGACAAGTTCTCCTTGTTACAATTTACCTCACCAATCCCTTCCTCCGGATCTGGTCTTTTGGTAAATACTGGTTCTTTATCTGTTGGAACCTTTTGAGCATTCTTCACTGCTCCTTCAGGCTTCAAATCATCTACAACTTCTAGAGCACAATTTTCCTATCCATTCAACCTCTGTTGAATTTCTTCAGGTTCTGCCACACTTTCTTCTTCACTTTAGAATCCTCTGCCGGATCCTTCATCACTGCTCTCAAAGCTGTGATCTGCTTTTACTGAGATTTCTTCAATTTCCTGCAATCTGAATTCTACAAACAATTCTTCAAACCAGAGTTAAATAAAGCTCATCAAATCACCTTCAAGATTTTGTATAATCTTGCTTCTCCTTTCACTTGCACTGCATCTCTGTGCTGCAATCTGTCAATTTCACAATCTGATCTTACTTCAGTTCACATGCATTAAATCAAAAACTTGAATCTTCAAACAGAGCTATTCCAGCTCTGATACCACTTGATGGCAGGTTCACCCCGCTCAACCCACAATCACACTCTCTATGTGCATATAAAAATGCATGTCCAATCTTTCAACCAAACTTGATTCATTATCTCGGCAGTCTTTAACAATATGTGGAAGCTACTATATCTCAAATCACAGATTTGAGATATTGAAATAAATTTTCTTATGGTTAATAAACCACACATCTCAACCCATATCTCATATCAATACTTATGCGGAAGCTCTTTCTTTTTAATTTATCTATGGTTATAAACCATAGACATTATCCATGCATGTAGTCAAATAAATATTCAAATTTTGTTTTAAAGCCATAACAATAATGTTCCATGGCCAACACACTTACTAGCTCCTTTATGTTGGGTCCACCACCATTCATTGTAAATAAACATTAACATTATTCGAGCCATAATTTTCCCTTCATATACATTCGGCTCACATTATATAGTTTCAAGCTTTAGTTAATCAAATATCAATAGGAATATTTGATATCACCAACTTTGGATTAAACCCAATTCTCTTTCCAATCACATGCCACAATAGTTCAAGGTTTTAAACTTTGGCTAGAACTTTAAAATATAGTTTCGGACCCACATATATTTAAACATTGGTTCAAAGTCCCAAATATCAACCATATTATTTATGGACCCACAACTTATGCTTATCCACCATATTTCAAAGTTTTCCATTATAAATTTAACACGAATTTTAACTCACCAACTCCGCCAATGAATGAACTGCATACAGGTCGATGTTCCACTTGCATAAGACATATCTGGCCCACCATTATTTCAACGTGAATATTGATTGAATCCGAATATGGACGCACCATTGCATTTTAACTCAGCTATCTAATGGATATCACGTCACGAAGATGCACGAGCCTTGTCCATCAAAAACTATGCGATATAAATTGTTTTTGAATACCGCTCATTGACTGATGTCAAATGATGGACATTATCACATTTGAAATGCAAAAACAACTTACCACTTGAGAGGCAGTGTGATACTGCTAGTTTGGATTCTTGAAACCACCTTTTCTGTTTCAACGCATCATTTATACCTGACCTTATGGATCCATTTCCAAATCTTCAACGTGGTCCTTCAATGGCTCCCTTCAAACACTCCATTAAGGTATCTCTGCATTTCAATACAGAACCTCAGTGTTTTAATCAAACCGTTGATTCACTATTCCTCTGCGCTATCGAAATTCCAACCGATTTCATAAGTCTACTATCTTGCTTCCTCTTCCGACTCAAAACTCTGAATTTTGTTGTCCTCAAAGACTGTTCCTTTGACTGATCTCACAGCGCCACTATATTTCATTTGCTCGATTTTATTCAACTTAATAATTGAACAAGCCCAGCGTACAACCGGTCCTTCACCTTTGCTATTCCATTATGCCTTGACCCATGTCAAAATTCGAACAAGCTTTAAATTCTTTGTGCCTTCAATTCAACTCTCCAACCATGAATTAAAGTCCTTCTTTAAAATTGCGCCATTGTATTCATCGCTTCTTATTCATTTCAAATAGTTCCATCTAAGTTCCAATTCCATTAATTTCAGATTCACCAATCCCCATTAAAACTACGCGGAACCCCTTTTGAAGGTTTTAGGAATCATTCCACTATTCAAATACATGTATAAGCTTCATCACAATTTTCAATCTTCACTTACTGAATGAACTTCTCATTTCTGGATTGAAAACTTAGTTTTCAATTCTCCTTCCTATGTAATCGATCCTTCAGTGATCGATACACCCAAAATTATATACCTTCACAGATATGTGTGTAAAACCAAACAAATCCAACACATGGTTTCAACACACAGTTTCTTAATGAAACTCTATGAATTCCTTACACAAAATTCAACCAATCCACATATACATAATTCAAAACAAATTCTTCATATATATATAAGAAATCAAATTACAAAGACCTTCTGGTCTATGGCCTAATCTTCAAATCAATGGCCCTTTTACAAAAGTCTGTAGGCTTACAAACTCTGTTGTCCAAACCTCTCTAATTCCTATCCCCTCTCCTACATTCTGCCTTTAAGACTTGATAATTTATACAAATTAGGATGAACCAATTTACGTTCAATTCCTTCAATCTCTCAACAAATTTCTCAAAATATTCAAACTCCTAAAATCTAGATTCTATCCCTAAAATCTTGAAACTGGATCTTAACTTAGGATTTACAATCAATTCCTAAATATCTCAAATCTAAACTCTCTGATTTCCCTCATGTTCTCCAATTATTCGGGAACATTTACAAAATCCTCATAATACTTAATATCTCTCATTAATAAATTAAAGT